>JAWZYV010015997.1:0-47713 GCA_038373885.1 Cheiracanthium punctorium
ATTGAAACCAATCTAAAAAAGAAACTAAAAAAAAAAATTTTTAAATGAATAAATGTTTTTTTTTCTTCATATTTCATACAGCACATAACATTAATTATACCTGATTTTTTATCTGGGGGTCCGGTGTAATGTCTATTAATTTATGGACTTTTGTAATTTGATATTTTTAATTATAAACATAAATTTAATTTTGATTTCTTATTGATGATTAGCTTTCAATTTGTGGAACTAATTTTTGTATGGAACACATTTTACTAATTAGGAATAATTTTTTCTACTAGTGCCATATAGAAATTCAAATTTGTATTTATTTAGATTTAATCTACTGGAAATTTTAAGATATCATAAAATTCTACCTTCTTTTAAAGTAACTTTTTAATTTATTGTGCATGTCTATGATCAATATTCCAAAGCTTTTCATTGTTTTTGGGGACATCCTGTTTAATTATTATGCATAATTGACTGTGTGTGATTCTTTCAGTTTTAAAAATAGAAGTAAATATAATTATTTTATTTGTTCTTTGAAAATTAAATATATTAAAAGATAATTCAAAACTGAATAATATTAATGTTTTGTTCTTTAGCCAAATTCAAGAATGCAAGTCTACAAAGTCTCAAATTTTCATTTTAGACTGACCACAATTTCTAATGAAAAAAAAAAAAAAAATTCTAGATAAGGCAATTAAAACTAAACACTTTTAAAAGGATTCGTCCAGGAACATGCAAATGCGTACAGAAATTATAAATACATTAAATTCTCACAAATATAAAGCAAAATTGCATACACACATACATAAGCAATTACAATTCCAGAATTTCATAATTCAGTGTACTCAAGATAAATGAACAATATCTGTATTCCAAACATTTAGTGGCACTGGACTTTTTACCTGTCTTTCAAAATTGTGGAAATGAGTACTGTTGTTGTTGTGTTGGAACATGTATTCGGATTTGTGTGCTTGTGCACGAATAACCGCTTATAATTTCACATCAAAGAAAGGACAGACACAAGGGGTGGGGAGCAAATGCCTTGGGAGTGGACTTTTCTGGGTATCTAGCGCATATTCATGTTACATCTGGAGAAAACCGCCCAAAACTCCAGACCGCTAGACCGACGGCCCGTGAGAGGACAGAACCCTGCTCCTACACTTGAGCCATCTACCAATCTCAGTGGGTTTAACCACTCTGCTACACATTGGTGGAAATGAGTGTAATTTTTAGTTGCATGTGTACCTACTTTTTGATCACATTTTTACTTTTTGCATGTACCTACTTTTTGATTTACTTTTTTTGTGCAACCCCTTATTTGCATACCTGATATGTGCGTAATAAACATATGCTGCCATGAAACTTTGTCCAGTGTATTAGCATTTATTTTGTATGAATAAACTTAATTTGTGGATTTTATGGCATGTAGTCAAAGATGTTCACAAATCTTCAGGAATTGGTCTTATCTTAAGCCTGTTTTGAGCATTTAGATCTTATAAAAATTTATAATGACTAAGCTATCTTCTTAGTGGCAATCCAATACTAATATAACACTTTGTGCTGAAACTGTAGTGACAAATAAATTTCCTACTTCAATATTAAGAATTTTTTTTTCCTGAAAAATATTCACAAAAATAATAATAGTAAATAAAATAAAATGTATAATTCTTAAACGTTTTGTGGGAAATAAAGTTCATTATTTTTAAAAGTAATATTGGAAAAATGTTCTCAAAGTACTCAAGCCACAAACAAATTAACAGCATTGTATTTTTGTTACTTGTGCTATTACCATGAAATATAAGAAAACAAAACTTTTCATTTTTTAACCTCTTTAAATAATATAACAGGAATAGTGAAATTATAAAAATAATTAAATAAAACTATCAACGTCTCCTAGTGTCACAAAAAACTTGGGTGGTGAGGTGTAATGAAGCACTAAAAGAAAAAAATATTTATTAATCTTAAAAATGCAGTTTAAATAGTTACAAAACCTTGAGGATTACCACAAAAGCTATTTAAATATGCATACATAACTTTTATTATTTATTTTTAAAAGCGTTACTATGTTTTTCAATTTCTAAATATGAATAAATAATTAATAACATGAAAACATCGACTTCTAATACATGGAATAAGCTTTCTTGACATTGTTTGTAACTATTGCCGCTAGATGGCAGCATCAGAGTAATCTCCTACTCAATCCATCCTACGCCCATCTTCAACTGAAGCTGTGTTACAAGACCTCCTATATACTGAAACAGACCTGTTCACGCCGAGCAAAGGCTTGTCCGCTTGGAAAAAATGAAACCACCGATAGAGGGCGCTAGTAGCTAATACAAATATAGGAGTGAACATTCAATTCCTCACGTGTAAGACTTTCAGTGTGGTAGAATTAATTAGCTTTAATTTTCACGATTATTATGTTTTCAAAGATGCCATATTGTTGTGTTCTCTTTTGAAAGTCAGATAGCAGACTTTTACGTCTGGATCAGATGAAGTAAAAGTTTCGTTCCATGAGTTTCCCAGCTATATAATTATAAGAGAAAAATGGATCAAGACCATTTTTCGAGAAGGTAAGTATTTAATTTTTGCACTATGATCGCATGATTACGGTTTGATTTGTAAATCGTTATTGTCAACAGTAGTGCTCTGTCAATTCTCTATGTATAAAAATTCGGTTTTATGTAATTGCTTTTTAGATTAATCAATAACCACCACTCAGTATGCAATTAACTTTCGTGTTGTGCACGTGTGAGTTGCGTAGTATGCGCACAGATAGTTAGAAATATAAACTAGTCATTCATTGACGGTATATTTATGAATAATATATGCAAATTCTACACACAATCATAGGGATTATAAAAATAGAATTAAAATAAGCAGAAAACAATGGCAGATTACTTCTACTAGCTCTAAATTTACTACTTTTTACATGAAAATATGTAAAGAAATTTATGTTGTAAATGTTTGAAAATACTGATATGGGATTGTCCCTAAGTAATGTCACAGTTTTTTTCAATGTTTTTGACCTCCTTCCCCTGTCACATGTATACACTATATTGCACAAACACACACTGCTGATTTGAAATGTTTTTGTTTTAACCAAAATGTGTTATGTTACATTTTTTGTTATCACCCCCTTCCTTCCTAAGTATGACATTTTTGGATGGCCTCTACTGAGTACTTTTCCCTTACATAAACAACATGAAGGGTAAAAAAGTTTTGCTCGAAACAACTATATGGGCGTTGAATTAAACTTTATGGTGTTGTTTTACAAAGTTTTTTTTTATTATTTTAAGCACTCCTTTTGCTACAAATTTTGACATGACATGCATAAAGTGGGCTACAATGAGTCGGATGGCTCCGATGAAACCCATGCCTTTTGAGCAGTTAATACAGCATTATCTGGGAGATAATATATCACCAGAATACGCTGGGGGACCCACAGCCATTGCATATAGCTGTTAATTTCTTATTGCTTTTACTTGATGTTACAATGTAGAGCTGATATGAATGACTAGGCTGAACAACTGAGTGAATGAGTGTTCATATTTAGAAGCTCCTTCTCCTTTTGATGAAGACCCAAATTGTTCAAGGAGTCTTTATGAAGAGTGAAATTCAGTTATGTACCAAATAACAACAGAGCTGTGGCTTTATCTGCTGGAACAGAAAAACAATTTTTTTTCTTTTGGTATTGTTCATTCTAGCTTTCATAAGAAATTGGGAGTTGACAAACCACCGAAAATAATTTTTCATTGAAACAATTAAATTGATAATTCATTTGCTTAAAAATATTGTATATTGTATGGACTGTGGCTTTATTAAATAAATGGTTTGTATTAAATAAACATTTGATTTGTTCTTTAAATTTACCTCTTATTTAGTTTGCACTATCCAATTACAAAATAATAGAATGTCTAGGTTAAAACATAGATATTTAATTTTTGTTAATCGGTGAGTAGAATATACTATATAGTTAAGAAGTTATTTCTGATAACAGACTGCCCCAAGTACATTGCAAAAATTTAAAAAACACAATGCTGATGAAAAATAGAATTATAAAAAAAATCAAATGATTTTCAATAAGTAAAACCCTGCTTTTAAGTATATTTAACTGCCACAATTTTGTTATGAAAAGCATTCATCAAAAAGACATTTTTTTTCACACTTCTGAAAAATTCCAAAGCCGTATCCAGGGGGGGACCACACCCCCTGGTCCCCCCTCCCCGAAATTTAAAATTTTGTTAAACAATAATAATGAAGAATTATTGTGAAAATTTTAGCCTTTTTCACCTTTTGGTACCCCGGCCCCGAAATTTTCAGCCCCCCCCCCCACACCAAAATTTTTTCTGGGTATGGCCTCGGAAAAATTTACACTGAAAATTATTTTTTATACATGAAAAATACTATATATCTCTTTCTCCCATGTTAAATATCACTCCTCTTGTGGGGGAAAAATCGTATTGAATTCAACTAAAGTCTTATAAATTATTAAAGAATATATTTTAAATATGCTTATGCAGTACTCTTTTTTTTTTTTTTTTTAGAACAAGAACCATGTTAAAGAAATTTTTTTAATTCATATTTTAAATAAAACAACATATTGAGTCATGATCAACCTATTTTGAACGAATTTTAAACAAACAACGTTAACGATGAACATTTAATATAATGAATAAATTAAATTTATGTTTTTTCTTAAATAGACTTTTATCGATTACTCTATTACTTAATAAAAAGAGCTTTTGCCCTCTATCGTAAATTTAAATTTGTTAGAATGCTCTGTCATCGTGCCGATAATTCTTCCGAATGACAATACTAAAAAATGCATTTATTTTTTTTCTTATTTAAGCTAGTAATTTTCTCTCAATGATTTTTTAAAGACAAACCGATATTACTCAAACGGAAAAAAGGCCTGTTTTACTTTATGAAAGTAAATTTTAAAAGCAATAGCTGCGTAAAATACAAGATAGATCAATTGAATTTGCATGCTATTTGCAAAAAAAGTGCATGAGTTTGTACTGCCATCTGGTGGCGTTAAGCTGCGTAATCCAGTTTAGTGCGCGGACATTTTCTCCCGTAGAGTTGGCTAGGATGAACAGGTCTGTTTAATATATAGGAGGTCTTGCTGTGTTACTTTGATAGCATGGCGTTTTTTCTCCTTATCTGTACGCATTTTCGCCAATCCCAACCGCCCGGAAGAATACCGCGTCTGCGCATGCTCAGCGAGATCGAGAGACCGGAAACCGCACAGAGCTTTAAGGACGGTGCTGGCGCCATTTGTTCGGTGAAAATGTAGTTAGTTTATTTTAGTGATAATGAATTAATCAATAAATTATCCTTTAAGAAAAAGGAAAATGCCACATAATTTGGAAAAATGTGTTCATGCAAATAAATCTTTGGGAAAATAAACAAGAGTATGTTTTATAAATAATGCAAGAGTTTTATGTTTTATAAATAAACAAGAATATGTTTTAGAAATAATGCAAGAGTCTTATGTTTTATAAATAAACGAGAGTATGTTTTATAATAAGTATTTTATAAATCTTTATTTTGTATATTTAAAATCGTCTTTTTTAATTAAGATCTTTTATAAATAAGAGTTTTATGTTTTATAAATATTTATTTTGTATATTTAAAATCGTCTTTTTAAATTAAGATCTAAATGCGCATGCATGCATGCAGGATAAATTTTTAAATTCAATCCTTGGAAGAATACAATGCAAATTTTAAATAAATTTTACCTAAATCTAATAAGAGATGATATGTACATGGATGACAACAATTATTCCTCCACAACTGTATATATATATATATATATATATTTTTTTTTTCATTGTGCTCTGTGTTTGTGGTTAAATTTTCTAATTTACAATTTTGTGGTATTAAAATAAACTAGAAATAATTATGGTGTTATATAACTTATTTATTGCAAAATTAAAGTAAGCTTTTATGTGGTATTTCTCGTCTTAAGGGTAAGCTTTTAAGTTTTGAAATCACTTTTTTCTATCATCTCGTGTTGCGTTTTACTTTAATTATTTATATGCTTTTACTTTTATGCATTTTTAAAGTAGGATTACACTACTCTATAAGGGTCCTATGTAAAAAAAGAAACAATTTTGTTTATGTTGTATGTTATGAAAAAACATACCTTCTGGCTCATAAATCAATTTAGGAAGCTTTCAAAAAAATTTTCAAATGCTTAAAAAAGAAAAAGAAAGTCACAGATTATATTGTAAAACATATATCACTGTAAAATGAGATGAGATTTTCTTTTAAAGTAATTGTGTATGTGTGTGAATCACAATAAAAGTAAATTATTATTCCAAATGTTTTAAATTTCTTTTATGCATTCTATTCATATTCCTTTTATTTGAGATGTTTTTTGCTGTTTCCTAAGAGGAAAAAAAATGTTTCTGATTTATATTCTTTTTTCTCCAATAAAATAATTGAAAACTAAAAAATATTACTATATACTGAGTAAGGGTATTTATGTTGCAAATCACTTCACTATTTTATATAAATTACCAGAATTCCATGTATCATTATTTCAAAATTTCTTTTGTATTAGTTTTGTTATGTTATTGCTAAATAAACTTTTTTTTATATATAAAGACTACATTACTTGTGCTTTTGTATGTTCAAAAGACACAATGTTAATAATTATGTAATGTTAATTTTGCAATTTTCTTTGAATGTTACTGCTACTGAAAAACAATAGACACACAGTAATAAGGGATTTTTTTTTTTTTTTTTTTTTTTTTTGAGTTCAACATAAGAATATTGTTTTAATACTAAAGAATACTTCAGTATTATAATACTATTACAATTTACTATTGTAAATACAGTAGAAGATCGATATACCGCAATTCTATAAACTGCAATTCTCCATAAACCGCATTAACACTGCGGATGTAAACAGAGAAAATCACAATTAAGAAATTTCTACAATCTGCTTTTTTTTTTTTTTTATTGCTTTCCTAGGGAATTAATTTTGAGACATTAGATAAATCCCACAACAGGCTAAGCTTAAAATAAACAATTATTCTCCCATGCATGCATTATGCATTATCAACATAACAGCTGGCCGGCCGGGTGGAAGAGGAAGGAATGTTTACTTTAATAAAACCACGAACCTCTCCCTTTTTCCCTCCACTACCGAACCACTCTCTTTCTCCCTCCTCTACCATTGACTTCCCAAACAGACGTTTATTTATTTAGTTATATTTCTCTTTGTAAATTGATTTGTTTTATATTGAATCGTATGCCCTTAATTGGCTTCCTAAATCATACGCTCAATGGAACACTATTTTAAAACTGAATTTTGGAACTGGATTTAAGCCATCTTTAGTTGAAATGAAAACTGCTGAACTAATGCATTGTGCACAAAATGGAAAATACTCAGTTTGCAAACCTGCGTGAAGAAAACATTTTGAATATTTGGTAATGGATGATAAGTCACAAATTGTTAATTATTTGACCAGTGCTGAAATAATTTCCTCTGTTTCAAAACAAGAGGAAAACAATTCTGAAACAGAATCAAATGCTGGAGAGAAAGTTGAAAAACTTTCAGAATCTGAAGAAATTTCCATAAGAGATCAATATTTTAAATTCCTAGAAACACAAGACTGTGTAACCAAAGTAAAATTATTACCTGTTCAAAGGCTGCAAGAAAAGTTATTTGTTGAGAGATTGCAAATTCTAAAACAAATCAAAATTAATATATTGTTTAACAAATAAACTTTAATGCTTTTGGTAATTTCAATTTATTTATTTTTTCTGTAAATAAATAAATTCCATTTTTTTGTTTTTTAAAGTAGTATTTGTATTTAAAAAAAGTTTTAAGCATTATATTTATGTGTTCTAGCTATATTTTAATATGTTTACTAGGGAAGTTTAATGATATAAGTGAATGATCCATATAACGCAAAATTCTATATAATGCAAAACCTTGCGTTTCGAGGTTTGCATTATAAAGATCTTCTACTGTAGTATAATACTGGCACAGTCAACACTCCTTATATTGACCATACATTACAAATACCAGTGATAAAACCTGGACTGTAATTACAAAAAAATCTGGAGTGACTCCACTCAACTTTCCGAACACTTACGATTAAGATCATTACCAAGCATTTAAATAAATTTTACTCGATGAATAATTCAAATATATATACCAAATTGAAGCTCAATCGAATGTACCGTTTAAACGCTAGCGCACTTTCAAGAATTTCTCCCCATAGGCCATAATGTAAAAGAAATCTTTGTCGTAACCCTGTAGAAAAACTATAAGTCCTATACACACCAAAATCAATACTGGTCTTGCGACAGTGGTTTATAACATATATACCCAATTTGAGCTCAATCGCATGCTCCGTTCAGGCGCTATCGTGTTCACTCACATACACACACACACACATACATACATACATCTCGTAAAAATAGCATAAATGAATTCAGAAGACCTCAAAACGTGTCAATACACCAAAATCTCAAATTCGAATTTTTTCATGATTACAATACTTCCCTCACATGGTACATGTTTGGAAAGTAAAAATACTTTTATGAAACACACAGATAAAGTGCAGTATGAGCATTTTGAGTGGCACAAAGAGTCCATCCTTTTTCAGCTGCAGCGCAACCGAAAACCAACAGCAAATCAGAGACTCGAGACTCTCTTTATCCATTGCCACTTTTGAAGCTAAAGAATAGTGAACCCTTTTTACCATCTGAAAAGTTTATTACGCTTTTTTTTCTTTATCTGTGTGTTTAATGCAAAGTATTTTATCGGTGGTCAGTCCAGGAATTTTTTCTAGGCTCCCATTTTTGTGAATTTCAATACTAATTTTGCGAAATTCAACACTGATTTTTGTGAATTTTCATACCAAATTTTAATAAAGATCACTTTTTTGTTAAAATAATTGATACAGATTAAATTGTAAGGTAAAAGGCCATTGTTAAAACAGATTAAATTGTAAGGAAAAACAGACCCAGTTTTCGTTTGCATCGACCCTGTTTATTGTAATTATATCATAACACCAGTTTTGTTAATAATCCCTGAGTGTGTATACCAATATGCTGTATTTTTTTTTTTTTCTTCTTGCGTAAAAACTGTCCAGTGTCATCTTATCCCAATTCAACAGACACTCATTTCGTAATTTTTCCAAAAAGAACATGTTCCCAAACATTAACTTGAAATGACTTTAGTGCAGTTGCGGGTACATCCTTCTCTTGACTACAAGTAAACCTAAAAATTTCTTGAGTTGCTAAAGAGTTTAACCTGTTCACTCTCATCATTGAAAAGGCACAATGAAGAATACTTCTTAACTGATGTAGCTTCCAAACATGCGTCAAAGATAGAAGGTGAGTCTGTAGCATTTTTTCAATAATGGCAATGAAAAGGTTAAATATGGGTTCAAAATTACAAATGAATGGGGGGGGGGGTAAAGGAATGACCCATCTTTGGTAAAAATCCTTCATCTTCTTCTTGAAATTTTGTCATGCGAAGCTCAGATGTAGTCTTCAGTGTTACGGTAAAACTTTTGATAAAGGAAAAAAATTAACTAACCACAGACTGAAATATATGTTTAATTTCATAAAATTTTATTTGTAATACCAATGATAAAAGTAATTTGAGTATTGAGTTGGAATCTTAGATATAAAATTTACCTATTTTTATTTATTGTTACTTTAAAATTTACCTATTATTGTTACCACCCACTCCAAATAACAAAACATTTCTTGCTTCATACCTGCTTCATCTATATGCAAATAATATAATTGCAACAATGAATTTTTAAAAAAATATCTGTGTAAGTTTACACCAAATTTGAAATAGAAAAACTGTGGATTATGCAATATTAACTTAAAATGCAAAATGCACAAATAAAAATCAAGACTAAATTATTAGAAATTGAGCATTTCATAAAGTTATTAAAATTCATTTGATTTAAATAATTTCTTAAAACTAAGAAGCAAAAACTTTAAATCTGTTTAATAATACTAATGTGAAATATTGTTTTTTTTTAAATAAAAAATACCTTTAATAAAAAATTCAGAAATTTACATTAAAAAGCCTTAATTTACGTTTCATATGTAAATTAAATTTATAATTTAACATTTTTATGCTTTTATTTTTCATCAGCTAAAGCGAAATTGAAGATCTGGTAATAAAATTTACATTTCAATATGTGTCATCTTCAGTCACTTTTATTTGATTATTATAAAATAAACTAATTTTCATTAACTAAAATTATGTTACATTAAAATGAGCGTTGAAAAATATTCATTGAAGATAATAGATAATCTAATTTATTGATTTATTCATTATCACTATAATAAACTAACTACATTTTCACCGAACAGATGGCGCCAGCACCGTCCTTAAAGCTCTGTGCGGTTTCCGGTCTCTCGATCTCGCTGAGCATGCGCAGACGTGGTATTCTTCCGGGCGGTTGGGATCAGCGAAAATGCTATCTGCACCTCCGTGCCCTGTACCCCACTTTCACCGGGGCCGTCGCTATCCAACGGGCCTGCGTATGAGTTGCCATCGCTAAAAATGAGTTTATCATTGAGGCCTGTTTTCCCCCAGTCGCAGTGTTCTATTTTATTATTCTAAGTATTATAAATGTTATATTATTTTATTATTTTAAAACCATTTTTTTATACTTTTGTCGTACTAAAGAACTTTAGATGTAGGTAATCGTTTTGTGAATCCTGCGCCATTTTCTTTCATGAAAATTTATTATAAAATTCAAACATTTTGCTCTGAATGTAAAGGTAAGCGAACACTGTTATAATGTATTTAAAAATTCTAAAAATATGTATGTAAATCAAGTTTAGTGAATAATTACTCATGTGTTACTTATAAATAAATTATTTTAATCAGAAATCGTATTACTTGAGTAGTTTTTATTCTTGTAAATAAGCATGACGTTGTGATACTATTTACGGGTGTACTGATGCTTGCTCAATTCCAAAGTTCGATTGAGAAAGCGACAAAATAATAATATATACTACATGAAAAGTCTTTATTAAAGAATAATTAATTCAGGGATCGCGCTATATGGCGTATTTTATCAATTTTCTCCGATATACAGGATATCCCGAAAACACTGAAATGCGCTTTAATACATCATTTGTTAAAGATTAATGTTTAATTGTTTAAAATAACGTAGGAAATACGACTATGTTCATGAAATATTCATTATAAAAATGTCTTTCTCATTTGTGTATGTAGTTATTTTAAAGTATATTAAATATCCACTTGTGAAACTAAAAGAAGCAATCGTGAATCATGAGAGTAAGCGCTACTTTGCTTTCCCTTCAAATTATATGCATCTATTTTCTTAATGTCAATATGTATCATAGCAAACAAATTAATGATCAGTTCGTACTTGAATTAGTAACACAATTACTACTTAAAACTACATTAAATAACGTTTGAAAGCACTGGGAAGCTTAAGAAATGCCTGATGTATACATGAAGACTCGAGCATCCGTAGGCCTCTTTGGATGGCTCATCAAAATACACGCGCAGGCCCGTTACTAATTGCAGAATTATCGAAGGTGGGAGGAAAACCTCCTGGCCAGTTTCCATTTTTAACAATATCTTTGAATTTGTTGATAATTCGAGGGGTGGGGTCTTTTGCCAAAAGTTCAACTAGGGTGCGAATCGACAAGGGGGGGGGGGATGCCCGGGATCGTCCCGGGCTGAAGAATGTAATATCCCTGGCTATAGTAATATTAATTGATCCCTGCCAGGGATACTATTTGTCCCCTGCTGAAGAAATGTTAAATTAATATCTGTCCCTCCCTACAAGTTCAACAGTACCAAACTCGCAGCAAGCTTGATTTATCAAGTCAATAAACTAGATTAAGCTTGAAAATGTCAAGCGTGTAAGCTTAATGCAAGCTTGAATCAAGTATTCTAGTTTACACTTGCCCAGCTTGCATTAAGCTTGACATAGCAAGCTTAATTTCAAGCTTAAAATTTTTTTTCTAAATACACGTTGCGCCCCACATACTTTATTTTTGCATGCATTTCCCCCTCTGTGCTGAAATTTTAAGTTAGTTTAATCCGTTTCCATCAAACGTCCGCGGCTGGGTTCGATCTCGGGAACTATGGGCTGGGAGGCCCGCGTGCTAACTGTTCCTCCAATAAGCCTCGCGCTCCTATGACTAAAGTTTGAGGTGACTGGTACGTTTACTGGCCAGATTGATCAGTTTGGGCGATGCCCATAAGTTTCTTTTATTTTTCCATGGGATGAATCAAAATTTAAATAATGTTATGTGTGATTTATAGACTCTACTAATAGGGAAATGAGCATAATATAAACTTAAAAGCAGGACACGTTTTAAAACTTTCAATATTGCAACACTCATGTTGAGCAATACTGCTGGCAAAAATCGAGACAAACGACTGATTTTGAAATCAATTTCGTAGTATAATTGTATTTTATTTTGAAGAATTTCCATATTTGGAAATATAGAATTTTTTTTTTAATTCTATGGTGAACCACCCCATAAAGTGAAGTATATTAACTAACTAAATTGTGTTAATTATATTAAAAATTTTTTAGGGCTAATTAATTAGTTAATGGAATTACTAATGTTAATTAGATGTAAATAAAACTCCCCTCGTGTTACACTTCAGGGGGACTTATCCCATTCATTCCTTCCTCTTGCGTATTCTAATGTCCAGGTTCTGTGCGATAATAAAATAAAACACAACTTTTACGAACTTTTCTTTATTGAGAAACAGGGAGTAATTCAGTTACCGGGTGTCGCCAATTTTTGGCGACTTTTTTTTCTCGCCAACACCCGCTACTTGGCGCTTTTTTTTCGCCAAATTTTTCACGTGTGAAACACCATTTTAGAATACGATAAAATAATACAACATGTTGAGCACTGTCAGGACATACAAATTACTTTAACACATTAAAATTCCACAGATATTCCACTTAAAAAAAAAACAATAAAACAAAATACACCATCCATACTTAACACTAAAAATTGTCAGCAAATTCAGTAACAGGCAATTAAAAATGAGCAAACAGTAAACCACTTTTAACTAAAAAAATTTCAGAATATTAAGCAATCTAGTTCTACAGCTATGTAAACTATGCAACCAGTGGACCGTTTTTAACTAAAAAAACCTCAGTGGATTCAGCAATCTAGTTGTACAGCTATGTAAACTCGGCAACCAGTGGTCCGTTTTTAACTAAAAAAACCTCAGTGGATTCACCAACCTAGTTGTACAGCTATGTAAACTAGGCAACCAGTAAACCGTTTTTAACTAAAAGAACAACAGTGAATTAAGCAACCTACTCATACAGCTAATGTAAACTGGGCAAACACAGGCCCGTTTTCAACTCAAAACAACATCGGTGGATTAAATAACCTACTTATACACATTTACAATTCACATTGAAAACCTTAAGCAATTGCAAAAATTCTTTAAAAAAAACACTTACCTTTATCTAAAGAAAATCCTGAAAAATATCCAAAACGCACAACAGCTAATAACATAACACCAAAACGCTTTCTTTTACTAACTAACCACAAAACCAACATATACTAACCACACACCAAACACCAATAACACAAAACAAGAACTGACTCACCGATTTCAAATTTCCCCGTTTTAAAACCTCGGTTTACCGATTACAGTTAAATTGCCTTAACCAATCACAAAATCCCTTTACCAAACATCCTGGTATCGTGTAATGAACCCACCGAGCGTTTTTTCATCAAACTATAGCATCATCCAACACCTCAACTCAATCTACACAGGTTACAACAGACATCTGACTCTAAGGCTAAAGTAAACAAACTTTCGACCAAACTCCAAGCTTGGCGACACATCGGCGCTTGGCGAGGACACCCGGTAACTGAATTTTCCCCGAGAAACAAATGATATGATAACAAATTTGAGAAATGCTAGACAATTAATGTCCATTCTCTTTCACAGATGGCGCCATCACTGCATCCTTTCGAAAGGGAAAATCAAGCTTATTCCAGCTTGACATTTCAAACGACTTTTGATGGCTTGCTGCAAGCTTAAATTGGTTTGAACTGTCAAGCTTGCATTAATACGTCAAATTCAAAGAAATGGATAATACATTGATTTCCCAATACTTTTCTTCCAATGTATAATTAGACATGGTATATCACAACTAAATAAGTACGTTGTCTGCTGCAAGAACTCTCCAAAGAAAACTTGGAAGGGGGGGGGGGGCAGAGCTATCGTGCGCCCTATACTGATCAAGTTAAGCCGATGCTCATAAGCCACGTGTTTTATGCGTTTCAATGGACGACGGGCCTGATACGGGAAAAAAATGTTCCGTTGCTCTCCCCATTGTGTGTGGGGATAGGGTTGTCAGTTTAACAGATTAATCTTTCGTTGGTAGATCCCGGCTGGTCATTAAAAGTCGTAAATTTCGCCAGAAAATGTGGCCTTAACCCTTGTAGTGACGACAAGACGTGGCTAATCAGCAACGACCTTTATTCATGTTATTGTTCGCGTGCCCTAACCATTAACATTTTAGTGTGTACAGAGTATAATTGCTGACAGTGGTGGATCTAGGATTGGGTAAAAGGGGGTGGGCTAACTTACTGGGTATTCAATAATTTGGGTACAGTTATCCATAGGCCCTACGAGAGGGGGGGGGGGCAAGACGGGTCGCCGCCCCTGGGCCTGTGCGAGTTAGAGTGAGTCCGTGTTCAGCTAAAGTGCGTCCGTGAATTTTTCAGAATGTGTTACGAATTTCATTTATAGATCTGTAAAAAAAAAAAAAAAAAAAAAAAAAAAAAATGTTAATAGACTAAATTTTAAATACATAATTCTAGAATGATTTAGATAGCAGAAATGTTAATTCTACCATTAAAATATTAATATTTTTTTCTAACCTTTGAACATGAATTAAAAGTACCACTACATATCAGAAAAACTTCCCTCCCACTCTCTTTCCTTTTAGCATTTTATATAAAAATCATTAAAAACAGCAGTTTTACAAAAAAATTCCTTCGTTCCCTCCAGTTTTTTCGAAACTTTTGTGCTTTACAACAGGGGCCGGGAAGATTTTCCTTCCGCCTTATAAAATTTCTCTATAGGAGGCCCTGTATCCAAGCTTGACGACATTTGGCACAATTTTTTACATGTCGCCTGTATATTTTATTTTTCTGCCTACATATAGTATTACGTAATCGAGTTTCGAGAAAGGTGTGCGAATTTCCGATAAAATAAAATGCTCGAACCTGCTAGGGCTTACACTTCGTAGTAAAAACAATGTCTGAAAAAATTAATTTAAATCATACCTCTTCTTCCTATTATGATATCATTGTATTCCTTCTAATTATGCACCTCTTTACAAACTGCTTGATAGTCATACAAGAATATTTTGTGAGTGCTGTTCCTCTTGAAATAGCTTGTTCTGGGGCCGTGCATTTAAGATTTTTTCCTGATGATTTGCGTTTTCACTCTCACTAGACAAATTATCATTTTTCGGAATTTTTATAAAATAATCACCTATATTACGACTCAATGACCGCTTTCTTGAGGCCATAATACTTTCATTTAAATTAAATTTTACATACGACCAGAGCTCAATAGAGAACAAATGAATCACACTAGCGCGTCACACGAAAAGAACGACCAAGCGGCGAAAGAAATTTCAATGGGTTAAGATTTTGAAGCCTGCTTAGAAAGGAGTACAGTACTTCCTAGAAATTCTTTCACCATCCCTGAACATTCAAAACGGGTGTACTTTTGTATGAACAGGAAATGCCCGAAAACCAGATTAAGAAAATTATCCTTAGTAATAGTATTCTTTCATAATACCCCTGAAAATCCAAACGGCGGAACGAAAGAACCTTTCACAGTGGTACAGTGGCAGCTCCTTCATTTGAGCACATGAGCACGTGAACCCTCAAAGGAAATCTAAAGAATAAACACATTAACATATTAAATTTAAAAAATATTAAGTACACTTCTAGATTTTTGTGAGTTCTACTCTCCACCCCCCCTGCTATTATTAAATACGCTTATTTTAGCTAACGCACTGTAGTGAAGGTTACAACAGCACAGTCTTTAATCAATCGCACGTGCGAACGGAAAATTTTCCCTATGAACCGCTCTCTGGTCACAGAAGCACAGACAGCTGGGAAGAAGTGCGGCGCTGCTGACAGGGCCGGCCCAAGGGGGGTGCGAATGTAGGCGATCGCCTAAGGCCCCGCGCTTATGGAGGCCCCGCTCCTGGGCTATTTTATTGCTATCTCATAAGACATGGTAGAGAAGAGGCCCCGCTCTTGCGCTTCGCCTGGGGCCCCGCACGCACCTTGGGCCGTCTCTGCTGCTGATATCCCTCCGTTCGCACATTTTAGCTGTGCACACAGGGCCATTTTTTGCGGTATCTCTTCCGGGTTGTCCCTTGGTTTGTAACGTTCGGTTAGTTAATTAATTTTTATTTTATTTTCTTATTATTTTCTTTATTTCTCTCCTTTTTCACTACATTATTTTTTTACAAACTAGTGTGAATAATTAAGATGGGAGAAAAAGACGTGTTTCGGAGCTAAAGCAATGAATTTTCAATATTATCCTTTGGAAAAAAATTGAAATAAAATGAATCAAGACTGAACCGGTCTCCGAGAACAGAAGCGGACAGTGCCGGACAGAAGTGTAAGGCGCTGCTGATATCATTCCGTTCGAACATTTATATTGTGCACACAGAGAATTTTTTTTTTTTATCTCTTCCGGATTCTACCTTGGTTTGTTATATTCGGTTAGTCATGTTTTTGTAGGTGCATTTTCGTATTATTTTATTATTTTTTTAAATCATTTTTTCACTACAATATTTCTTACAAACTAGTGTAAAATAAGTATTCCAGAGCTAAAGCAATGCCAATTTTCAATATTATCCTTTGAGGAGAATAATTAAAATAAAATGGAGAATAATTAAAATAAAATGAATCAAGACTGTACCTTTGCTAAAACTTATCTTGGTGAGGAAATGTAAGACAAAATATGACTTGTATTCTTTTAGTTGCGTGCATTGTTTTCCTTTAACTGCTGGAAACGCAAATCTATTTTAATTTGTAAGGTGCGTCATGGCTGCCTATTTAATTTTCGAAATTTGTTTTGTGAACGGTGAACCTCCATTTAAATAACCCATCAACCGCCACTTGGTACAGGAGATAGCCACTTGGGATTCCTAGTCACTTGATGTCTATGTTACATTCCCCCATCCCCGCACTATGTATATGTACATCTATCATAAGGCATCCCAAATCCGGTACACATCAGTACAGAATCCGAGACGCGCACCGCACAAGGCGCGCGCAAAGACTGTTTATGTTTAACAGTGAATTAATTATATGTATTGTTAGCTCCCCTTTTTACGCCTTTACAGATGGTGAATGGACATCATCGCTCAAACACTGTTCTTTCACTTGCCATAACCCGTTCCAACAGTGAGCTATTCTTCGCTATTCTCGTATACATGGTAAAGGCGAGAACAGCTTGGTTAATGATCATCCTTAAAAGAAACCGAAATGTTTCAAGGGGGAGACGAAATTTCGGGCGATTCCTTTGGACTCAGGTTTTGGAAATACCTGTAGCCTGGAAACGAAAGGGTTAAAAACCAATGATTGAGGTCAAGTCTAAAAATCCAAGTAGTAAATCAAAAAAGCAAATTTAAATTTCAAAATAACCGATTTTAAATACGCAGTTTTTAACTAAGCATCAAAACTCTATTCTATCTAGTGTAAATTCAGTTTCAATGGGGGGGGGGGGCTATAGCCCCTATAGCTCCCCCCCCCGTAGATCCGCCTCTGATTGCTGAATGCATTATTGAACCCATTTCACAGCCACCATGCAATATACAGTGTTCACAGCATGCATTTCCGCATTTTAGGATGGCAATACGTTTTCCAGATTAAGTAATTCCCATCAGGGCCGGTTTTAGGCATTTTACAGGCGTAGGCGAGAACTGATTTTACACCCCTTCATATGTGAGATGTTTTACGCCCCCCCCCCCTTCTTTCAACTGCTTCCCTTATCACTCCCCTGCCCCGTGATCAGAAAAGCACTAAAAGAAATTTAGTAAAATTGAAGTATGTATTTTTAAATTTTATGAAATTTATATACTGTTAAAAGTTTGTAAAATATTGAAAGCGTCTTTATTATTTTCTCTCAATATTAAGAATCACGATCTATTTGATAAATATTAATTGATATAATTATACAATTAATATAATTTTTGAAATGACTCATAATAATGAAAATAAAATCCACACTACTAGAGTAAAAGGATTTTCACAATTAAATATTAAAATTAATGCAATGCTTTAAAAGTCATTGAAATTTAATGGCAAAATTTTGGATGTAAACATGTAATCTTTGAACTTACCAAATGTTTGCCTGCTAGTCTCGGGAATCGCTAAATGAAAATGGTTCATTTCACTTTTCTTATTACAATTTTCATTCAGAGTTTCCTACAGTAATAAGTAGACACAGTAGCTTTACTTTCGTTATCGAAGAAAAAATGAAATCTACTCGTTTGATATCGTTTTACCGAATATTAATTTTCCATTCCATTTATATTAGGTTATTAATCAGACTATATTTATATGCTATTGAGAAGTTAGAATCGTTATGACTTTATACTATTCCACTTGATTTTTCCTGCAAGACATATGCATACATTATTTACATGTTCCCCATTCCCCCTCCCACCCTTTTTTATTATTTCCAAATATAAATTTTTGTGGTAAATAATTCTTAAAAGAAATTATATCATATATATATGTCGATGTTTTTAATGAATAAAAAATAAATAAATATTCTCTGCAAAAAAATAATTTTAATAAAGTGTAAGCAAATAAAGTATAAACTTAAATCAGTTTTTAAACGAAGTTAGCATTATAACAATTTACATTGTTGCATTTAAACATGTAGTAAATATTTAAAAAATAAATTCAAATAACTCATAATAATGCAAATAAAATCCATTTATTTAATTAAAAAATTATAAGACTTTAAAGTAAAAGTTCATTATAAGAGTTTAAAGTAAAAATTCATGCTATGCTGTAATGGTTATGGAAATGTAATTGAACAATTGTATATGTAAAACAATTACATTTCCATAACATTTGTATATGTACCAGGGATGAGATTCTTCAGACTTTTGTCCGATTTCAACTTTTTCAATTTTTCAAATATTTTCTAATTTTTTTTTTTTTTGGGGGGGGGGGAATTGTGTATAAGTTAGACAGATTTAATATCAGTAGATATTGCAATGTTTATTGAATTTGAAATTCATAAGTATTATTCCTCAAATGTTGTTTGCACATTCTTTCAGACTTTTTCTTTTTTTGTCAATCTCATCCCTGATGTACACGCTTAGCCTTTGAACTTACCCATCGTCTTTGAAACTTACCCCCTGCGTGGTTTTCTCCGAAACCTCGCTTGAATACGCGCTAGAATCTCTTAGAAAGTCCCCACGGTGAGCATCCCTCCTATAGGCCATGAACCCTAGTACAGTCAATCGGCCTTAATCTATAAACAAACAAACATATCCTGTTGCCAGTCTCAGGAATCATCGTTTGAACATGATTCATTTCATCTTTCTTATTAGAATTTTCATTTATTTAAAAATAATTTTCCTATAGTAATACACTAAGTAGATATTGTTTTGCCATCCTTTTTTATTACAAAAAATATACCTTTATGAAAATTTTTTTGTGAATATTTGTTTTAAATGTGTTTTAGATTATTAAATAGACAATATTTATGTATCCAGTAGCGGATCCAGGGGAGGGACTAGGGGGCTTCAACCCCCCCAAAAGAGATTGATAAAGGGTAACATTCTGCTTTATTGTACACTTTAAATAGCTAAAATGATCATATTTTATTACTTAGCCCCTCCCAAAAGCATGCACATTGGTTCAGAATAAATTTTTGATTTATAGTACATTTTAATTGGGTGAAATAAGCTTTTTTTTTTTTTAATTTAGCCCCTCCCCAAAAAAAAATTCTGGATCCGCCACTGTATCATTAAAATATTTGAAGCTTTATGAAATTAGATGCTGTTGTATTGTATGTTTAAAGGAATGTACAATATGCGTATATTAATCGCAACCTCTTCCTCTCTCTATTTTAAGTGTTTCAAATACAATATTCTACAGGTACTCATTCATTAAAAAAAAAAGGATGTCATATGATAACGCAAATTTGGGTATTTTTTATAAAATAAAAATAAATAACCTCAAAACAATTTAATAAAGTATGATTATGAACTTCAATCACCTTTTAAACTGTGCTTACATTATAAGTCTTAGTTTTTAAAATACATTTCGATTTGTCGACAAAAAAACTAATCTTTCAAATAAGTCGTAATAATGCAAGTAAAATCATTTAATCAATTTTAATAATAAATAAGAACTGAAAATAAAACTTTTTAATCGATACTTCATTGCTCATGAAAATTTAATTGCACAATTAAAGATTTAAAAACAGTACAGTATTTGAACTTTGAACTTACCAAATGTCTGGCTGCTAGCTTCCGAAGTCGCCGATTCACAGTGGTTATCTTCATTATAATTTTGTTTTAAAAATTTACCCAAGCTTTCCCTCATTTAAAAAAAAATTTTTTTCTTTAACTTTCTTTTGCTTTCTGAAATAAGCTCCGGATGGAAGTTTTCTATTCATGTTTAAAGACAGTAGCGGACTAACGGGGGGGCGGTCCGCCCCGGGCCCCGAATAATAAAGGGCCCCCGAAATCGTTAGAAATTTTTAAATTCCAGTTTCACTTTTTTTTAATAAAAACTTTTTTTCTTTCTCCCCTCCTTTAATGTGTGGGTACTTGCTCATCAAGCATTCGCCACTACAAAGGCCAGAATTACTGTCCATTTCATCATAGGGTTAACCCAGTGGGCGGACTGCATTACCCCGTATGAAGGGATGGACACCTTAACATCCATGTCCAAGCGAGATTTCGAATCCAGACCCAAGGCGTGATAGAATGGTTCTTTAGTAGCTACACCACCTGGGTGGCTTTAGAAAAATGTTAATGTTCAAGATTATACCGAAATCTCAAGAGACGAAGCCAAATAATCCTGGGGCCCAGAATTATTAAGAGATTTGAAGTTCTAGTCTGAAAACTTCTATTTACTATACATAAATGTGTCAGCTAGGTATGACTGTATAGGGAGCCTCGACTTAGGGGCCCCTACAAAGGCGCCCATAAAATGGGGGGTCAAGGTAGGTCGCTTGCCTTCCCCCTCCCCCTAGAGTTTTAGTGCATTGTCTAGGATGTAAACAAAACTGCACTAGAAAGCGAAATCAGAAATGAAATTGTTACAAGTGTGAAAGTTGCCCCCCCCTCTCTCCTCAGTTTTTTTTTCCATAGGCCCAGGGATTATTAAGAGAGCTTAAGTTCTAATCTGAAAAATTCTAGCGACTATACATATATATGGTATGAATGTATAGGGGCCCCTGAACAGTGCTTAGGTAAGGTCCTCCTACTGTCTTAGTCACGACCTGTATGTAAATTGTTTTTTACATAGGAAGGCCTTTTTTATAATCAAAGTATTGAGAAGCTACAAAAGTCTTGCACGATTCTTTTCATTCCATGGCGAAATTATTTCCACGATACTTAAAATCGATGACCGACGCAACCGTTTTAGAAAATTCTCCAAGATAAGCAAGAATTTCCTAGAAACACTTAACACCTTTCTACAATAGACAAGTGTGCCATTCAAGGTCGGATTAAAGGGGGGCGGTGGGGGCGACCGCCCACCCCCTTGAAAAAAGAAATTAATGTAAAAGATCCTATTTTACTTCCATAAAATGGATGTATATGTCAATCTTCTAACTAACCGCCCCCCCCCCGACAAACTTCCAATAATCCGCCACTGGTGCCATTACATAATTGGGGTCCTTAAATTAGCTGTTGCCCTGTAGCAGCTACCACGTCTAATTTTGAGGTATGTGAATAAGGTTTTGGACTCTGGACACAAGCTTTACTAGCTTATTATAATGGAGTTCCGTATTAAAGCCTTTCTCGTCCCGAATCAAACTGAGCATCTTCGATTCGTTATGTTCGCGCCACGGATCACGAATGTGTGGATGTAGTACATTCTTTTTTTACGGAACATCTTTTATAGACAAATAATGCTACTTTAGTAACTTAGTAGCAAAAACAGTTCATACACCCCTCGAGAACGTGTCATAGAAATAGGGAGGCGTGGTGGGGTAAACGTCCGGGGTCCCCAATCCTAGGGTCTCAAAATCAATATAACTACTTTTCCCCTCTTTTTTTTTTTTTTTTTTTTTTTTATGGGAATACGTCTTTAAATTTGCTTCCGCAGTGGGAGGCGATTCAGAAAACTGATGATAACAAAATCGGGGAATACAGTTTGATTTTGCTGATATGCTGTTTGATGTTGCACTTATTTATCTGTTATCTACATCCAATCGGTATAGCTATTTTCTTTGTAAAATATGTTCACTTTTATTCATTTATTTCGGGGGGGGGGGATCACTTAGGCTGGGGACAAGGAAATTGTTCGAGGTGTCCAACTTGGAAATTGCTTCAGTATGTTTCCCCCAATGTAGTTATTATTATTACTATCATCACTGTTTCTCACAAGATGCTTAATTGATAATCCATTTAAGACGCATTGCAAGAGCAAATCGGGTAAAAAAGAAAAAAGTTTCCAACACTATCTCAGAATTTCATGATTTTTTTTCTCTTGTGTTGCCTTACACAAGGAAAGAAAAATCTGAAATATTTTTAATTTACCTCTTTTAGTTTTGGAGTTATTGGGGGGGGGGGTGTCAAAGTCCCCACAGGAGCGATGTAGAAATAATTTCGGTCATTTTTGCCACGTTATTGTTTCGCCTGTTACTGGCTCTGAGGTGCTTCGGAGATTATTTTCTTTTTATCTGGTAATATACCTTGTTTATTAACAACTCATATTGAAAATTCATTCGAAGATAGTCAGAGCCCCCAAATATGGCCCCCCCAAATACCTCGAATTTCATGAAAAATACAGTTTTTAAGAATACTTTAAATGTTGGTTCTGACGTGATATAGAAAAATATTTTGCACAGTGCAGTTATAAATCTTCATATAAAGTGAATCCAGTGTTGAAAATTTTTGTAGGCCCCCAGAGACTCTTCGTACGGGGCCCCAAACATGGTCGTTAACGCTAATTTATACAATTTCGAAGGACTCGTACAGCTGGCGTCAACTTCCTACATGAGAACTATTGGCATGGAGATGTAGCATCAACCTAGTATTTTCATATTATGAAAAAGCAGTTTTGAAGGTACAACTGTTTCCAAGAAAAATCCCAAAAAGTACCTCTCTATTTGGGACATTCCACTCACACGCATGGAGCATTTCGTCGTTACTTTTGTAGAAGTTTAATCGACTGTAGAAATACTACAGAAAATTAAACTTACCCTGCATGTATCCCAAATAGTTCTTTTTTCCTCTGAAAGCTACACTATGACTATTCCTGAGTATTATCTTTATGAGTACTAAAATTCATGCATATAGCATAATTTACAGGAAAACTCCAGATAATTCGTAAATAATCTCATAACTTTCACCATTCGCCAACTGAGCGGAAAAAATATTATGTAAATGTAACTCTACACTACACATACCACATCTTATACTTCATTTAAAATAAACAAAAAGTAAATAATATCGCGATTAAAACAAGTTGTCACAAATCTACATAATTTATTTCTGACTTGTGTACCATTTTACAACAAAATCGGCAAACATCATTTCAGACAAAAAGTAACATATAAAAAATATATATCAGGTTATTTACGTACTTTTTTTATAATTGTATAGTTGATTGTGAGCTGTTTTGATACTCTTTACATTAGTAATTGTATATGGAGTAACTAAAATCAATTCAATTCGACCAAAAAAAAAATCTTACAGTAATTATTTCTGCGTCATCTTGGCGTAACCAAGTAAAAGAATCTGAGCCAGGTATTGCATGAAAATATTTCATCGTAGCAATCTCATCTTGTTCTGAGAAAGCGATAACCCTTCCGATGTCAAATAACTTTTCATATTCCACTGCATAGTAAAAGTTCAGCTCAATATCAGCAACTTCGTACTATTTTTCCCCCAGAGGAAATCATATTTTAAAAACAGGAACAACGCAAAATGCTGTTAAAAAATGTTTTATTCATAGAACATCCATAATTTTTTTTTCAGTATGTCTGACATTTTTGTGCGGGTGTGATTTTAATTTTGTAAATTCAATTTTCAATTTATTTTCAATTTTGCAGTATTTTTTAACTACGTGTGTTTCTGTGTCCTCGTGCAAAAGAAGTTTTTCGAAACTTAAACTAATTAAAAATTATCTAAGATCGACAATGAGGGAATAAAGATTATCAAATTTGTCTATTTTGTCCATAGAAAGAAAAGTAGCTGCGACTGTTGACTTTGATGATGTTATAAACAAATTTAGCAAAGCGAAAGCACGCAAATATGTTTTATCTTTATGAGTACAGTTTTGATTATTTTATTTTTTTAAATTTCCATAAATAATTTTCTGATTTAAATTAAAATACTCCAAATATTTGTTTTGTTTTTAATTAAATATTTTAATTAATGCCTTTTCAATCACTTAAGTATACTTTTTTAAGGTGATACTTTATTTGTCAGATGATGTTAAAAAAATCTTTGAGAAAGATGTTTATTTACTAAAAATGTATACATACATGATAAATAGCAACTCTTGCATAGCTACGAAAGTATGCCAATAATGGCGTCAAACATAAGCAAAGTGTCTATTTTCAGTCATTTTGACAGTTCGGTTGCAATTTCTGTATAATACACTATATTTTATTTTTAAAAAAATCACTTAGTTAAATTTGATCATATTTCTTTGCTCATTTCTGCCTTTGATAATTTTTAGCTTTAATTTTACAGAAATATTTACATAATCCATAGATAGTATATTAATAATTGTCTAATAAATTTGTAGTATTGTATTGTAATTTAAATGAATCAAAATTCACTAGTAACAATTTTAATGTCTTGTGCACCAGCAATTCTTCATTGCGTTTTGTCCTCTATGTCTTTTAACAAAATACATTTTCTAAGTATTTTTTACTCTTGTATTAACTGTTATAAGGAAACCGCTGGAATTACATTTTTCCCCCTTCAAATCAATAGTTTTCTAAATCTGTACGGTATTTTATGTTCATATTTATTATAACAACCTTTTATATGTAACTAATATATTCGCTTATGCAATGTCTTAGTAGAATTTCGAGATACAAATAAGGCTTTTGGAATGTCATTGTAAACATCAATTATTAGTTAAATACTGCAAAATCTATAAAATTAGGTGTCTTCTTTTTGGCTTAAATAAGCATATCTCTGTATTCAAAAACAATTTGATATATTTAGATTCTTTATTTTAGATTTTATGCTTTACAGTTTTATATTTATTTAAAAACAACTTCTTTCAACATGAATGTAATTCTTTAATTGTAAGAAATATTGATTATATATAGTTTCTCTACGTCTTTAATGGTGCATTTTTGTGTAAATCAGACCTAAGTCCTCGTTCTTTGAATATAAATATAATATTTAATAAATCAAATATGGAAATTTTTGTCCATTAATTTCATCAGAAGTGCTTATAATTTAAAGAATACTGAAATTTGAAGAAAAACTGAATTATATAAAATGTGTGTAAAGAACATAAATTGTATCTTACAACTAATCACATAAAAGTTCCAGAAACTAAAAAATTTACAAAAAAATGGAATAAGTTTACCTTGAGCGAGACTTTTTTTTATTTTATAAATGTTTAAATCAGTATTCTATTATTATTATTATTATTTGGTAATTTTCTAATCTAATGGTTATCAATCTTTGGATTGCTACCTCAAATGGGGTCGAAAAAAATAACCTTGGGATTACAAGGTGGATTTAAACGGAATCGAAAAGTACCGAAATATTTTTCCTATAAAAACAGGTTTCCGTTGAATAAAAGTGTCTTCAACAGAATTAACTATTTCCTTTCAAAACAAATTTAAGTTTAAGGTTCAGTGATTTAGGTATGTTTTAGTTTCACGCGAAATAATTTACTACGAACCAGTATATACAGACTATTTTTCGATTTTACCAAAATGTAAAAGTAAAAAAAAAAGTTTAATAGAATTTTTTCCAGATTCTTTTTCAGTTATGAATGTTAGCTTTAAAATGTAATTTTCGGTTAAAAAATACTATTTTAAAAAGGGGACCCAAATTCGGAGACCGCCCCGGGCCTCACTTAGCGTTAGTCCGCCACTGTTTAAAGATGAAAATCGTTAGCAAAATATCCCCTTTGAAACAGAAAGAACGAGTATTCCCCCGCAATCTCACGTGCAAAAGATATCCAGACGACCGAGCACGTAACCAAGTGCTGTACTGACAAGACAACTGACTAAACCCTGAGAATTGAGAATACCTAATTGGGTAAACTATGTCCCTCTCCGTACTACAACTTTCCCCGACGGGGGGTCACCACTCCCCGACGAGGGGGCACAAATATACATGTACATATGCTAAGTGGCGTATCCAAGAGGGGGCTTTGACAGCCCTCTTTTATGACATTTTTGTCACCAAGTATGATATGGAAATTTGAAACTATTTGCACCACTTGAAAATATTTTACTTTAGAAAGTGATTTTTTCAGAATAAATCATTTTCTAAACTAAAATATCCAGGATCCAGATAAGTTTAGAGGAGATGGAGGACAATATAATGTTTTGTTTTGTGAAATATTTCCAGGAATCGGACACCCAGGCCCCGGATATTTTCAAAAACCACTGCACAATCATTCCTGGTAGATTATTATTTAAACTGACCCTAATTAACGTGTCTCAAAATTCTTTTACATTACACAAATATTTCCCCCAAGGCCTCAGCAAGCAAAAAAAAATTCAGTGGGTGGAGGGGATCTGTAGTGCTAAAATTAAATTAACGGATCTCTAGAAGCAACGCAAATAAACTGATAATGCATTTACTGAAATTTTGGAGGGGGGGGGGTCAAACCCACATGATCCTCCCCCCTGGTAACGGCCTTGCACGTTTCTGTAAAATCTCGAAAGCTACTTTTAAGAGTTCTTCAGGTTAACACTTAAAATATTTCATTTGAATGAAATTCTTTGAAAAAAGTTCAGCGAAGAAAGTTCTACGCATTTTTTTTTTTTCCCTCCGCAGAAAAAATATCAGAAACAAAAGTTTTTTGTGCAAGAATATTGCTGTAAATTCACTGAAAATTTATTTTAAAAATTAAGCATGACTAAATTTGCACGCTTTTACACAAATTGCAGTTATTTTTATAAAATTAAGAGATATATGTAAATTTAATTACAGTTTAACTTCGATATCTCGAACACCGAAATTCTTGATATCTCCATAAATGTGTTTTCCCTTACAAATTGAAACCCACCTCACCAGTGGCATAGCGCTAGCGCTTTGAACTGGGAGACGGAAGGTGCCTGGTTCGACACTAGGTCGCGTCCGCCGACCTAACCGTTCGGAGTTTTCCGTGGTTTTTTCCCGAAACTTTGCATAAATACGGGTTAGGACCTCTTAGAAAGTCCCCCACGGAGGGCAAACCCACCCCCGGCCTAGATCCATAGCGTAGATAATTGGCCGTAATCTACATTTCCATTTACAAACTGATTCCCTTTAATTTCAACTCGTTATCTCAAAAAGTCTAGTGTTTCTGACCAACATGTTTTACTGTAAAAATATTAATCGAATTGTTAATTTATGTAATATTAATATTTTAAATAACAATAAAGTGAGAAATATGCAACTGAAATGTTTATAGGTAGAACCACTTTACAACAAAAATTTTCTTTTGAGAAAAATGATTTTGAAGGCGCACAGTAAAGTGGCATACCGAAACTTTATCGCTTGTTTCTACAGCTTTAAAATGGTTCTACTTCAATAATAATTCATGTGGTGATAGTACTTATTGAAAGCTAAAAGATGGCACCGTATCTCAATTTCGAAAAGAATTGTTGTGAAGTGTACCCCTGGGAGCTTCAGTTAATAATAATAATAAATTATAAAAATCTCCGAAAGAGAACGTAAATAATATGCGCTATTAAATTTTTTTTATAAAGTCAAGCACTCATGAAGAAAATTAACCACTTTCTTTAAAAATCTAAAATAAAATAAAATAAAAAATATCGTCAGAAAAATATAATCGGACAGCTTATAATTTGCCAAGACACACAAAAAAATAATTATTTTTAGCGAAACTAAACTTGATAAAAATTTACTTTTTTGTAATACTCCAAGATAGTTTTGAACGAGGTTTCCACAAACGTGATGAATAATTTTATAAAGCAAGCTCATTTACTAATAATTCATAGTGAAAGTGTCACTTTTAAAATTTCAACATTAACGAAAAAGAGTTTAATTAATAAGGCGAATAACAAACATAATATTAATCTGTTTTAAAGTTTTAGAGTTGAATTCTGATACATATAATTCTGTAACTCAAAAATCAGTTTAGAACACATACTATTAGTTTATTTTAATAGTTTATATTAATGCTGATGCCATCCATGGATTCAATAGCGATTTGTATAAAGATTAAAAATAAGGGAAGTTGCGGTGGCTTACGATACGCCACAGTATATAACATACAAATCTACACGCAAATATAAAACTTTTATTGTATTTATTTTATTTACTTATTTTACAGGATAAAAGGGAAAATTTCGGAAGACGATATAGACGCTGTATACCATAATTTTTATTTACTTTGCAGTAAAATAACTGAATTAAAATTCACAAAAGTTAGTTATTTTTTCCACAACGATATAAAAATTAAATTGTCAGTCAGGATTAATCAGTTTCCTTTAACTTATATTCCGTTTTTAGATCTATTCACAGCCATCTTCATACTGGACTGGAGAGGGCTTTGGTCTATCAGAGGATGGTTATTATTATTATTATTTAATTTTTTAAAATAAACTTTTTTTTTTTACCCCAAGCAAAATGTAATAAATTCTAATTCCCTTGCAGCTGCTAATCTTCTTGGTGTGCATAGCTATGAACTCTTAGCTAAAGAGGGCCGGTTAATCCAGTTAGATTTCTCTATATAGTGCAAATTCTCACTCGTTGTATATGTGTAAAGTATGTTACCAAATAAACAAACTATGTATTTGACTAATTCTTAAATTACAAAAAATTAAAAAATTAAAAAAAAAATCTTACTGCTAAATTTTTATAAAATTAAAGATTAAATCGTGCATATTGTGTTCGATTGAATCTATTTATAAATAAAAAGTATATTTAGAATTTATTCAAATTTGCCATCTAAGAAACAGAAAAGTACTATTTTTTTTATTCGGAAGAAGTTAAAAGTTAAATTATCTAATTAACCACTTAGTTATAAAAATATCTTTTTACTTTCTCAACAGTTATAAGAGTTCAAGTAAGGATTACTGTGATAAAATAATTTTAAAGACATAGAATACTTTGCATAACACACTAACTTATAAATAAATAAAATACGACCAGTTTAAAATATTTCTAATTAAAATGAAAATTTTTAGTTAAAGCGTTTAAATATTCATAGGTTGATACATATTTTGAATGCCAGAGATGATTAACTGTAAAATAATTTTATAAATATTTTGTCATGTCATATTATTGCACAATTAAATATACATTTTAAAAAGTTTCCGTAGTAAACAAAATCCGAAATTTCTTACCGCCCGAGTCGTAAATCTCTTTTAAAAATATCAATTAAGACTTATAAATTTTGTAGCTCTATGAATAAAAGTAATACAATGAGAAATTTTATTTTACATTTATGACACAAAAGCTTTTGACTCGTGAATTAAAATACTGTTAATTTACATACAATTACATTAAATCTGTGTTTAATTTAAATTTGCATTAATGCAATTTGAAAGTTTATAAAGACATACCTTTCGTCCTCATTCCAATTACTAAATCGTATTTGATAAATATACCAACAAAATCGATATTGCAACAAAAGAATATATTTTTAAAATGTATATCCTGTCCTGTAATTTAGCGGGAATGACATATAATGGGGTGAACAACATGTTACTTATCAATGGTTTAAAAGCAAGAGCACATTTAAAAGTACTCATAGTGTTTAAAAGACCAATTAGGAGAAAATTTAGATTAATTCATAGAGTACTCAGACAGTTAATATAATTTAAAATACAATAATGTTGTACAACATTTCATAGAATCAGAATGTGAGGTCAAAAAGTCCGACTTCTACTCTAACTTCAACTCAAAAAGTTATGACTCTGGATCCGCAGCTATGATTAAAAGTGCACTCCAGACCATTACGAGCATCCATGTCTAAGGATATTTAATGATATATATGTATCATTAAAATGCTGTTAATAAATAAACTTTAAAGTAGTATTTTAAAATTTCTGTGACAGAACAAGGGACTCAGTTTTTGAAATATGTGCCTTATTTTAAAATTATTTTTATTTTTAAATAACGCAGAATGTGGTCATTCAAAATTTGTGCTCAAACTAGTTTCAATTCTTTTTTATAAGGGGGGGGGGTGAGGGGCAAGTGTGGTTTTAGGACGAGGGCACAGGGGGCGCGAATTCCCCGAGAGGAAAATATTTACACTAGTAAAAATACGCTTCAAATAAAATTGCATGTTCATGCAGTTCTGAATTGGTATTCAAACTTTGCACCCTTTCTGAAAAATATTTCTGGATCCGCCCTTGGGCATAGTATACTTGTACAAATTCATAACAAAAAGCAAGTGCTTAGAAGATATAATTCAATGCTTTAGAGAAATAAACTGACCATATTTTTAATAATAACATATATTAATTAAAGCTTTTAAACACATTTAAAATATATATATGATTGTAATTTACATATAACTTACTTGAAGTTTGTGGATCTGATGAACTTGAAGGGTTTTCTTTCTCTAATTCCGTAGATAAACATACATTCGAAGAGCAAGTAGAAATATCCCAAGGATTCTTTCTCTTAATTCCATTTAGTAATTGAACAGGCCCCAATCGATTTTGTTTATGAAGATCTGAGTGCTTTACGTTTCCTATCGTTACCTACGTTTCGATCCTACGTTGATCCTACGTTCGATCCTACGTTTTTTTTTTTCATAATCATTATCAAAAATATCACGACATAAAGCTCACTGTACTTTATATCTTGTGCTTTTGGCACCACCAGGGGCGTAGCCAGAAATTTTTAATGGGGAGGGGGTTACGACTACTGCAACTCACATATATGCCTACATATGTCTGATAAGGGAGTGAAGAATATACATTTTGTATGGCAAAAAATTCCTCAAGGGGGGGGTTATGACCCCCCTAACCCCCCCCCTTGTCTACGCCCCTGGGCACCACCGATGTTCTTTTAAGGAAACATAAAGCCAAAAGTGAAATTAAACTTTTATACACTTCACAATGATATGCTATGCTGCCGTAACAAGAAAAAAAAAATGCCCACTATTCCAAACTCTGTCTAACTGGCACAATGCACAATAACAAGTGTTGGAAAAGTGATGTACTATGGGTTTGCGAAGAAAAAATAAAAATACACGGGATATTTCGACGAACTATTTCTTTCTCATCATTCTGTCATTGAGGACCAACAAAAGTACAAAAACCGTATTTCTGGAAAAAAGAACATCCCCCATTTGCTTGTGTAAGCAAAGCCATACTTCCCTTCCCTCGAAATTTTTTATCTACCCGACTGGTCTAATTAACGGTCACTGTCTCCACCATCCCGACCACACACACTCATATTGTACTTTTCTACGGTGTCGGCGACAAAATGCACAATCGTTTAAGCAATTAAAAGAGCCTCAAATAGAAAGTGGTCATACATGTGGTCTCATAAATTTGTCGTTTGAAAAATAGACTGGCACTTTTGTTACCTTAAGATTGATGGCTTGCTGCAAATCCAGTTAAATGCCTCCTGAGAGGGCTGTATCCCGCAATCTCGAAAGATAAGGCTGACAGAAGAGCATAAATTCTCCGTAATTGGAATTGTCACGTTTAAGGGGTCAGTTAGAAATGCAAAAGAAACCCCACTCTCTAAAATAAGCGATTTCCTCACCCACAAGTCCGAAAGAGCATTAACCCCTCACCCCGCACCTTTCGAATGGGGAAGCTGCATTGAGGGGTTGTTAACAAAAAAAAGTAATGGTCATTCCTGGACAAATGAAGTAAGCTTTATAAGCTGTTATTTGGTCTTAAAAACAGTTGACCGTGCGAAAAGATATAAAAATCTCAAACATATGCTTTTTGATAGATATCTTTTGAGTTTTACTCTTTCCAAAATAAAATCCTGCGTGTGACCCTGCGCTTATGAATTTACAAAATAAATCGGCCTTTTATACAGGGGTGGCTCCAATGGGGGGTCCGGGGGGGGCACGTGCCCCCCCGTCGGGGAACTTGTGACCCCCCATCGGGGCTATTTGATTTATTCGTCGGGGAATTTTCATAAGAAGAAATCTATATTTTAGCTGAGTTTTAATTTTGATTTTGCGATTTAAAAAAAGTTAATTTTGTAATTTTTAAATACACATGAAAGGTGAATGAGTATTGGAGATTGAAGCGGATATGTTTACATTTCTGGGAAGGGGGGGGGGGTATATTCCTCAGAACTTCTGAATAATGGCTAAAAGTACTTTCCGTTTTCATTCATCTCTTATCTCTGCGATCCTTTTCATGTCGAGAAACAGCCACTTCCTGCATCTTCCAATACTGTGATATGTTGACGACGGCGGGGGAGACTTCAAATTCGAATAGTGTATACTTGAAATCTGTGATCCCACTCTCAGGAGGCATTTAACTGGATTTGCAGCAAGACATCAATCTTAAGGTAACAAAAGTGCCAGTCTATTCTTCAAACGACAAATTTATGAGACCACATGTGCGCCCACTTTCTATTCCAGGCTCTTTTAATTGCTTAAACGATTGTGCATTTTGTCGCCGACACCGTAGGAAAGTACAATATGGGTGTGTGTGGTCGGGATGGGGGAGACAGTGACCGTTAATTAGCCCAGTCGGGTAGATAAAAAATTTCGAGGGAAGGGAAGTATGGCTTCAAATGGCGGATGTTCTTTTTTCCAGAAATACGGTTTTTGTACTTTTATTGGTCCTCAGTGACAGAATGATGAGAAAGAAATGGTTCGTCGAAATACCCCATGTATTTTTATTTTTTCTTCGCAAACCCATAGTACATCACTTTTCCAACACTTGTTATTGTGCATTGTGCCAGTGACTTAGACAGAGTTTAGAATAGTGGGCATTTTCTTTTTCTTGTTACGGCAGCATAGCATATCATTGTGAAGTGTATAAAAGTTTAATTTCACTTTTGGCTTTATATTTCCTAAAAAAAACATCGGTGGTGCCAAAAGCACAAGATATAAAGTACAGTGTGCTTTATGTCGTGATATTTTTGATAATGATTATGTAAAAAAAAAAAAAAAAAAACATAGGATAACTAAGCATTCAGATCTTCATAAACAAAATCGACTGGGGCCTGTTCAATTACCAAATGGAATTAAGAGAAAGAATCCTTGGGATATTTCTTCTTGCTCTTCGAATGTATGTTTATCTACGGAATTAGAGAAAGAAAACCCTTCAAGTTCATCAGATCCACAAACTTCAAGTGAGTTATATGTAAATTACATTCATATATTATATTTTAAATTTGTTTAAAAGCTTTAATATTATTATTTAAAATATGGTCAGTTTATATCTCTAAAGCATTCAATTATATCTTCTAAGCACTTGCTTTTTGTCATGTATTTGTACAAATATACTATGCCCAAGGGCGGATCCAGAAATATTTTTCAGGAAGGGTGCAAAGCTTGAATACCAATTCAGAATTGCATGAACATGCAATTTTATTTGAAGCGTTCCTCTCGAGGAATTCGCACACCCTGTGCCCTCGCCCTAAAACCACACTTGCCTCTCACCCCGCCCCCCCTTATAAAAAAGAATTGAAACTAGTTTGAGCACAAATTTTGAATGAACACATTCTGCGTTAATTAAAAATAAAAATAATTTTAAAATAAGGCACATATTTCAAAAACTGAGTCACTTGTTCTGTCTCAGAAATTTTAAAATACTACTTTAAAGTTTATTTATTAACAGGATTTTAATGATACATATATATCATTAAATGTCCTTAGACATGGATGCTCGTAATGGTTTGGAGTGCACTTTTAATCATAGCTGCGGTCAGAGTGCACTTTTAATCATAGCTGCAGAGTCATAACTTTTTGACTTGAAGCTGTAGTAGAAGTCGGACTTTTTGACCTCACATTCTGATTCTATGAAATGTTTTACAACATTATTGTATTTTAAATTATATTAACTGTCTGAGTACTCTGAATTAATCTAAATTTTCTCCTAATTGGTCTTTTAAACACTATGAGTACTTTTAAATGCGCTCTTGCTTTTAAACCATTGATAAGTAACATGTTGTTCACCCCATTATATGTCATTCCCGCTAAATTACAGGACAGGATATACATTTTAAAAATATATTCTTTCGTTGCAATTTCGAATTGTTTGGTATATTTATCAAATACGATTTAGTAATTGGAGTGAGGACGAAAGGTATGTCTTTATAAACTTTCAAATTGCATTAATGCAAATTTAAATTAAACACAGATTTAATGTAATTGTATGTAAATTAACAGTATTTTAATTCACGAGTCAAAAGTTTTTGTGTCATAAATGTAAAATAAAATTTCCCATTGTATTACCTTTATTCATAGAGCTACAAAATTTATAAGTCTTAATTGATATTTTTAAAAGGGATTTACGACTCGGGCGATAAGAAATTTCGGATTTTGTTTACTACGGGAACTTTTTAAAATGTATATTTAATTGTGTAAAAATTTGACATGACAAAATATTTATAAAATTATCTTACAGTTATTCATCTCTGGCATTCAAAATATGTATAAACCTATGAATATTTAAACGCTTTAACTAAAAATTTTCATTTTAATTAGAAATATTTTAAACTGGTCGTATTTTATTTATTTATAAGTTAGTGTGTTATGCATTCTATGTCTTTAAAATTATTTTATCACAGTAATCCTTACTTGAACTCTTATAACTGTTGAGAAAGTAAGAAGATATTTTTATAACTAAGTGGTTAATTAGATAATTTAACTTTTAACTTCTTCCGAATAAAAAAAATAGTACTTTTCTGTTTCTTAGATGGCATATTCGAATAAATTCTAAATATAATTTTTATTTATAAATAGATTCAATCGAACACAATATGCACGATTTAATCTTTAATTTTATAAAAATTTAGCAGTAAGATTTGTTTTTACTTTTATTTTATTTGTAATTTAAGAATTAGTCAAATACATAGTTTGTTTATTTGGTAACATACTGTATACATATACAACGAGTGAGAATTTGCACTATATAGAGAAATCTAACTGGATTAACCGGCCCTCTTTAGCTAAGAGTTCATAGCTATGCACACCAAGAAGATTAACAGCTGCAAGGGAATTATTACATTTTGCTTGTGGTAAAAAAAGAAAAGTTAATTTTAAAAAATTAAATAATAATAATAATAACCAGCTCCTCTGATAGACCAAAGCCCTCTCCAGTCCAGTATGAAGATGGCTGTGGATAGATCTAAAAACGGAATATAAGTTAAAGGAAACTGATTAATCTTGACTGACAATTTAATTTTTATATCGTTGTGGAAAAAATAACTATTGTGAATTTTAATTCAGTTATTTTACTGCAAAGTAAATAAAAATTATGGTATACAGCGTCTATATCGTCTTCCAAAATTTTCCCTTTTATCCTGTAAAATAAGTAAATAAAATAAATACAATAAAAGTTTTATATTTCCATGTAGATTTGTATGTTATATACAGTGGCGTATCGTAAGCCACCGCAACTTCCCTTATTTTGAATCTTTATACAAATCGCTGTTGAATCCATGGATGGCACCAGCATTAATATAAACTTAAAATAAACTAATAGCATATGTTCTAAACTGATTTTTGAGTTACAGAATTATATGTATCAGAATTCAACTCTAAAACTTTTAAACAGATTAATATTATGTTTGTTATTCGTCTTATTAATTAAACTCTTTTTCGTTAATGTTGAAATTTTAAAAATGATACTTTCACTATGAATTATTAGTAAATGAGCTTGCTTTATAAAATTATTCATCACGTTTGTGGAAACCTCGTTCAAAACTATCTTGGAGTATTACAAAAAAGTAAATTTTTATCAAGGTTAGTTTCGCTAAAAATAATTATTTTTTGGTGTGTCTTGGCAAATTATAAGCTGTCCGATTATATTTTTCTGACGATATTTTTTATTTTATTTTATTTTACATTTTAAAAGAAAATGGTTAATTTTCTTCATGAGTGCTTGACTTTATAAAAAAATTTAATAGCGCATATATTTACGTTCTCTTTCGGAGATTTTTATAATTTATTATTATTATTATAATTAACTGAAGCTCCCAGGGGTACACTTCACAACAATTCTTTTCGAAATTGAGATACGGTGCCATCTTTTAGCTTTCAATAAGTACTATCACCACATGAATTATTATTGAAGTAGAATCATTTTAAAGCTGTAGAAACAAGCGCTAAAGTTTCGGTATGCCACTTTACTGCGCGCCTTCAAAATCATTTTTCTCAAAAGAAAATTTTTGTTGTAAAGTGGTTCTACCTATAAACATTTCAGTTGCATATTTCTCACTTTATTGTGATTTAAAATATTAATATTACATAAATTAACAATTCGATTAATATTTTTACAGTAAAACATGTTGGCCAGAAACACTAGACTTTTTGAGATAACGAGTTGAAATTAAAGGGAATCAGTTTGTAAATGGAAATGTAGATTACGGCCAATTATCTACGCTAGGGATCTTGGCCGGTGGTGGGTTTGCCCTCCGTGGGGGACTTTCTAAGAGGTCCTAACCCGTATTTATGCAAAGTTTCGGAAAAAAAACACGGAAAACACTGAACGGTTAGGTCGGCGGACGCGACCTAGTGCCGAACCAGGCACCTTCCGTCTCCCAGTTCAAAGCGCTAGCGCAATGCCACTGGTGGGGTGGGATTCAATTTGTAAGGGAAAACGCATTTAATGAGATATCAAGAATTTCGATGTTCGAGATATCAAAGTTAAACTGTAATTAAATTTACATATATCTCTTAATTTTATAAAAATAACTGCAATTTGTGTAAAAGCGTGCAAATTTAGTCATGCTTAATTTATAAAATAAATTTTCAGTGAATTTACAGCAATATTCTTGCACAAAAAACTTTTGTTTCTGATATTTTTTTCTGCGGGGGGGGGGGAGGAATGCGTAGAACTTTCTTCGCTGAACTTTTTTCAAAGAATTTCATTCATATGAAATATTTTAAGCGTTAACCTGAAGAACTCTTAAAAGTAGATTTCGAGATTTTACAGAAACGTGCAAGGCCGTTACCAGGGGGGAGGATCATGTGGGTTTGACCCCCCCCCCCTCCAAAATTTCAGTAAATGCATTATCAGTTTATTTGCGTTGATTCTAGATATCAGTTAATTTAATTTTAGCACTACAGATCCCCTCCACCCACCGAAATTTTTTGCTTGCTGAGGCCTTGGGGAAATATTTGTGTAATGTAAAGGGATTTTGAGATACGTTAATTGGGGTCAGTTTAAATAATAATCTACCAGGAAAGATTGTGCAGTGGTTTTTGAAAATATCCGGGGCCTGAGTGTCCGATAATGTATGTCGATCCGATTCCTGGAAATATTTCACAAAACAAAACATTATATTGTCCTCCATCTCCTCTAAACTTATCTGGATCCTAGATATTTTAGTTTAGAAAATGATTTATCGTGAAAAAATCACTTTCTAAAGTAAAATATTTTCAAGTGGCGCAAATAGTTGCAAATTTCCATATCATACTTGGTGACAAAAATGTCATAAAAGAAGGAGGTCAAAGCCCCATCTTGGATACGCCACTTAGCATATGTACATGTATATTTTTGCGCCCCCTCGTCGGGGAGTTATGACCCCCCGTCGGGGAAAGTCTAGCGCCACCACTGCTTTTATAATCTATCAAAAGATCCAAATCTGGGGGGGGGGGGATTTACCGTTTAAGGATACGGATTTTTCAGTTAGCTCATAATTTCGAAGCATATGTTAATGTTTCTGATATATATTATTTGTTTCTATAATTTCATAGAAATTGGGCACTTTATGAGATAAATATTGAAACTCAATATTTATCTCATCTTCTGCAATCTCTCTGGTCAGTACCTTGAAAAACTTAATTAAAAGCCAAGTGTATAGAAGTGCGAGTATAAAAAATGAATTAAAAATTGATAAAGATTTAAATGGTGTCAGTAAATTAATATTTATAAATCATTTTCAGTAGACCTAATCTGTGTTTAATGCGAATTAAAATGTTGATTAAAATTCTGAATTTTTATCAACATTTATTTGTATTTGGATCTTAAAGTTTCTGTAATGCAATAATAATTATTTCTGTGTCAATTAATCGATTAAATGGTTCGAATATTCGATTAATTTTTTTCCTGGCTATTTCTATTCGGCTAATTCGATCACATTGCTGTTAAAAATATATTTATTCACTATTCAAGTTTGATTAAAATCATATTTTCTTCTATAAGATTCGACCTTCCTAGAGTGTAAATCTTCGTTGAAACAGCGTAACTTGCTGAGTGTAATTCTTTGTTATTATTGGTTATGAAATTTATATTGTTACTCTAAAAACCTCTATGATGACTTCAAGAAGTTTGATTCGTGTTTTGAACGTAAAGAGAAAACGTTGTGAATAAGATCTAATTTCACATAAAAATCATTATAAATTTTGATCTCATATATAGGTAAATAGCTATGGTACTTAAGTTATCAGTAACTGCCTAGGTATCATAATTGAGCATCTGAAGGTTTAACCAATTTATACATTATTTTACTTTTTAAAAATCAAAAAAATGCTTCCACCGCCAAAATTCGGTGAGCTAGGATGATTTTTATTTTGCAATACGTGCTTAAGCTTAAGACTTTTCACATAAAAAAAAATATATATATATATACATATGCATTATTATTGTACATTTTAGTCCTTTTTAAAATAAGATTTATTGATTTATTTTATTTTATTTACAATTACTATTAAACACATTGGGCGAGGAGAGAACTAATTGAATCGATGAGTGCCGATACCACCTCAGTCACAAAAAGGAAATTTTTAGAGAGAGAAAAAACTTCATAACTCCTCCAAATTTTCAAATATTTAAACTTTTTTTTTCCTCTGTCATAACATGCATTTATGTTTCTGTCATGCAAATATTACATAATTTCGACATCAATTAGGCTCAGGAAAATTTTAAATTGGATTCGGACTTATGCTGTTTCTGCACTCAACTGGTTTTTTAGACAGCCGAAAACTTTGAAAAAGGTAATCATTCAAATCAAATCAAAGCAAATCAAATCACCATTTATTGTATAACTATATTTATGGTATACAAAAGTCAAGAACATGAATTTAGGAGAAAAAATGTGCTTTGCTTGCAGAGAATTATGGAGATGAAAATCTAACATTGAAGCTGGAATAACTATTTCTTAAAAAACCACCCCTAGGGCAGGGCAGGTGGCCAATAATAGTGTTAAAATAGATCATTCTCGACTACTGATTCATTGTTGTGTGTCGACCATTGATCATTGCAACGCCCATCGTTCGAAAAAGAACCCCTGTATCTACGGAACTACTCTACAGACTAACTTCGTTCTTGCCCCTAACACGCATCTTGCCTTTCTAAGCTTATTTTCATCGAAAACAATTTTTCGCATTTTTATGACTGAAGTGGTTTCTCCACTCACCGATTCAATTGCTGAATTGATTTTTCAAAATATCAAAAGATTTAGCAGTAACGGAAATTGCGTCTTTGATATTAACAATTCTTGAGAAAAGTTCAAATGCAACTTCCTTATAAAACTTGTAACCATCTCTAATTACACAATCACAGTGATTTTTAAAAAGTTTATTCTAAAAAATCCAACATGAATTCATATTCTCTATGCTTCTCTATCCAGTGGAGCAGCTGAGTACGGTAGGTAGGGCAAGTTTTATGAGCAACACTTTAAAGGGGTCGCAGATTCCAACAAAGACACTGCCACAATGAAAACCCATTCGCTCTTACCTTTACAGGAATGCGACGACAGTGATTACTTCTTCTGCAATCATCGTTTCTTCCTGGTTTCGGTCTTTGAATGACCCTGTTGTGGGCCAGCAACCCCAAATTTGAGCTGCACTGAAAGACCCAAGCTAGGAAGCAACGCAGGGTGCAGAAGAAAAAATTGCTGTCGTCGCTTCCTTGAAACAATGAAACGAACAAGTTAAACAAAACGCTAAAATATCTATTTTAAATGTCTGCTCTTAGAACATGAATCTGTGAGACTTTTTATTTGCAGAATAAACCTTCAATACAGAAACCAATATAATTTGTCATTCGAAAGAAATGTTTAGAATGACCGTACAAAGAGTTCAGTGTCTTTCTAACTAAGAGAAAGAGCGCATATTGTTGTCTGCCACATGAACGTTACTTTACCTAGGTATGACACTGAATCTAAAATTTTTGAGTTGTCAGACACGCGGCTACAACATTTTCAATGTCTACTTTTCAACTTTAGCTTATACAAACGGGGGAAAAATCATAAGAATTTCATTCATACTAAATATCTTATATAAAATGCATAAGGTATTACGAAAAATGATATTTTTGGAGGAAACAAATTACTTTGCACTTTCTTTTCTTCTTCTTCTTCTTTTTTTTTTTTTTAGTGTGAGTGTGTCTATGAATTTATTTTTATGTATACTTCTTTATCTTGTTATCTCTTATTAAACAATATACCACACAAAAAAGTACAGAATGTCTTTATTTAAAAATGCCCAAACTTAAGGATTTGAATGAAACAGCTTTTCAAAAAATAAAAGCTTTAATAGTATATAAGAATATTCTACAGTAAAAAAGAAATATGTTATCATATTTAGTGGACTTTATATGAAATGAAGTACCCAAGAATAATCGTGTTACAATATTAATAAATTTTCCCAAAACAAATAAATAAATAATTATTTTAATTAACAAAAAAATTATACAATCAGCAAATAAATTAGAAAGGCATTCAGGACGCTATCACTGTTGAGCTACATAGGATTTAGAGAAGAGACCTAATGTATTTCGCAGTACACAAATGATCAAATATTCTACTTTTATTCGATAAATTTTTTACCTAGTTTCTGTGATTATTACTCTGACAAATATACTGAAATTTAGTCTAGAGTAAGGTGGTAAGGCGGTAAGGTTACTAAAAAAGTCAAGTATATGAACTTGATCCTAAGTATAGAGGAAACTTTTTTCATTATTTTTAATGCATTATGCATGTCCTTTAAAAGTACATGAGAGGATTAATTTGTCATGTCTAATTGACATTCATTTTATTAAAAAAATTTCGTTTCGAAAATAAATGTTTGAAAGCACAGGATATTAATTTTGCTATCATTTTTGCACTATATTACCTTTCTGCGCAATTTAGAAAAAGTTCCCTCCTTTACAAAAAATGCTCATGAGTTAATTTGCGGCAAATTTTCTAAGAAAAATAAGTTTTTTTTTATCCTGACTTAAATCCAAACCATTTCTTGATTAGTCCAGAATTCCATAGAGCTGTATTGCCGCTAAAATACATCTGTGTACTCTTAATTAAGAAGTCTATTCAAAATCCTTCCTGTTTGGGAATTAAAGGAAATTCTATAAAGGAAATTCTGTTCCTTATCCAAAAATCTAAGAGAAAAAAACAATATAGTCTTGAGTCATATATTGAGTTACTAAAAAAGAACACATACTTTTTATATGAGGGGGGCGGGGGAGACAAGTTTTGTAAGCTGAAGTTAGTCTGTGCTTTTAAAATTCAAGAAATTTATGGGTGGTTTTGGAAAAAAAAAGAAAGAGGCCAGACTCTTTTTAATAGATATAATATAGAGATCTAGATAGAGATCTAAGTCCAGATCTCTTTTCAGTTCCCTCTGTTCTTAGTGACGAAGGGCTTTGACTGAGGAATACTAAAACAATTTTTAGTCGGAACGTACGTATCTACTTACCTGTTACATCGTATGTGTGTTTTTTTACAAAGTTTTTTATTTACTTTATCGTTTAACACCAGTATTTTGAGTGTTTTTCCCGCAGACTCTAAAACATTCTAAACGTTCATTTTCAAAATCTTACAAGCACTCAAACTATCATAGTTACAAAATATTAAGTGGAAATCATTGTACATTCTGCAATTTCTAAACAATCCCGTTTCAGCAAATGTTTCTGTTTCAGAATTTCAAAACTTTCTTCTAATCGTGTAATTTACAGAGGTTAATTATCTACTAGGGAAAAAAAAAAAAAAAAAAAAAAAAAAGGCCTCGTGCTGGCTTTGTCGAGCTGTGACACACACAATAATATACATGAAGTTTATAAAGCTACTAGCTGAAGTACCCGTTCTTCGCACGGGAATGAATGGACTTTTTGATATTACGATTTGTGGTGATTACTATTCATTGTAATAAACAGATATAGCAAAGTGGATATCGCGTTATATTGTGTCCAATAATCATGCATACCGAATTGCAAGGCAATCGTTTGTACGGTGCAGAAGGCCATGCGGCGTAGCGCAATCTAGTGGCGAGTTTTAGCAAAACGGATACGTCGAAATATTTTTCGCATTCAGATATCGATGTATACGAATTTTCATGACTATCGGCTGGACAGTCCTGAAGTTCATGTGTTGACGCGACATCTAGTGGCAAGTTATAGGAAAATGGATAGCGCCAAACTCTTCCCCGTGTTCAAATATCCATGTATACCTATTTTCATAGCGATTATTTGCACAGTCAAGAAGTGATACACTGCAGGGCCATCTAGTAGCTAATTAAAGTAATGATTTGCTACAGCGCCGTCAAGTGGCGAGTTATAGCAAAATGGATAACGCCAAAATATCCTCATTGTTCAAATAGCTATGTATACTGATTTTCATAGCGACCGTTTGAATGGTCAAGAATTTGGCCTGCTGCAGCGTCATCTAGTGGCGAGTTAAAATAATAATGCATTGCAGTGTCATCTAGTGGTGAGTAACATCAAAAGGAACGCAGTTAGAATATATTGTTCGTGCTCAAATGTGTAAGTATAAAAAATTTTATGCCGATCGGTCGAACGGTATAGAAGTTGATGCTTTGCAGCGCCATTTAGCGGCAAGTTACAGCAAAATGGACAGTGAAAAATATTCTTCGTGTTCTAATATTCGCGTGTACCAAATTTCATCGAAATCGGTTGGACGATATTCGCATAGCAAACGGCTAAACGGAATAGAATTCAACGTTGTGCTGCGGCACCAAGTGGCAAGTTAAGGAAAACGGATAGCATAAAAATCTTCTCCATCATAAAAGACTTAGGTGAACCAAATTTCATCGTGCAACGGTGCTCAACGGTGCTGGAGTTTTTCAACCTCATAAACACATACCAACATTCATTTTTATCTATAACCAGTGTTATTATATATACCAGTCTCAAATAAAATCCAGTTTCAAATCTAAGCCTCGCCAAAGTGCCAACATACGCCATTTTGCAAGAGTTTTTTCAGGGAATCATTCGAAGCATTGACTTAGCAGCAATCAATATCGGAAATGGTTCGACCGCCAAAGAGTAGCACGCATTTATTTGAAAATTGGAATCCCTTAATATAGCCGATTTTTTTTTAAATTATCAACTATAATGTGTTTTATTCATCGTTACTCCGATGTACTAAATGAGAAGATTTCAATTTTCTGAAATTTGGCGGAATTCCCCCAACTTAAATCAATGTACTCAATTGGCGAGAATTCTGAAGTTAGCTGGCTTGAAATCCCTTAATAACTGCATTATTTCTTCACGGATCATTAAAATTTAACGCTGTATTCTAATAAAACCTTTGCACTTGTTTTCAAAAATCTATTTCCTTAAGCTCTGAATAAATTGCGCAAAGCCGAAAACTGTGCGAACCGCTAGAACTCACTTACTCAAAATCCATATTTCAGCCATTTTATTTTTTCGCCAAACTAAAAAAAATTACACATTAGCCTCGGAAATCTTCAATTCTTATTGTTTTGCGTGTAAAGCATTACATTCCTGCTCTGATTTCCCATGCACGAGATATTATAATTTAAAAAAAAAATAACCTTACGAATATAAACTAACAAAAAAAATCATTATTATTCTTTTATTTTTACTTTGAGAATTTAAAACATTTTATTCGGCAAAATCGCCACACATGGCAACCACGATCCTTATTTCACACTTTTTTCACTACAGGGGTTACAATTACGGAAAGCTTTTTGCGTAGGAGCATAAAAAATCTCTTAAATTCCGGGAACGGGTGGACTTTCAAAGTTTTAAAGTGGACTACGATTTATTCTATATTATTTTACATATCTGTGCTAAATTTCAGGCCGATAGGTTCATTTTTGTGGATTTGTATACGAACGACATTTTATTCGGCAAAATCGCCACACATGGCAACCATGATCCTTATTTCACATTTTTTTCACTACAGGGGTTACAATTACGGAAAGATTTTTGCGTGAAGAGCATAAAAAATCTCTTAAATTCCGGGAACAGGTGGACTATCAAAGTTTTAAAGTGGACTACGATTTATTCTATATTATTTTCCATATCTGTGCTAAATTTCAGGCCGATAGGTCCATTTTTGTGGATTTGTATACGAACGACATTTTATTCGGCAAAATCGCCACACATGGCAACCACGATCCTTATTTCACACTTTTTTCACTACAGGGGTTACAATTACGGAAAGATTTTTGCGTGAAGAACATAAAAAATAATCTCTTAAATTACGGGAACGGGTGGACTTTCAAAGTTTTAAAGTGGACTGTGATTTATTCTATATTATTTTAAATATCTGTGCTAAATTTCAGGCCGATAGGTCCATTTTTGTGGATTTGTATACGAATCAAATCCACAAACAAACAAACAAACAGAATTTCATTTTTATTTATAAGATTTGGATAGAAATAAGTGAATATTTTGCTACATTTACATCTATTTTCATTATTTATTTATTTAACTCTATCCATGTGCCTATTGAGAGTGTTTTCAATCATTTTTCGATTAAAAAAAAAGTTACTAAATCATATCACGCGTTCTCAATGAAATTGAAAACAGATGTTTTCAGTGTCGGTTTTGTTTTTCATATATTGATAAGAATGGATGTGTAAAACCTAGTGTTAAGGTGTAGATTAACCTAATCTTTGTAAAATAATAATCACTCTTCTTAGCGTATGATTACGTTCCTCCGTAATTGTTCCATGTAAAGATTTTTCTTTTTTTTCAAAATCGTTTTAATATATTATTCCTTTAGAAAAAAAAAAAAAAAGGCGGGTGTACTATTCAAGTATACTAATTGAATTGACCTTGTCGTCATTAAAGAATCACGTAAGATTTATAAACTTTCAGATAATTAACGTCATATTGAAAGTAAATTTGCAACTTGAGCAATGCTTAAATAGTTCCTTCAGATAACATAGTTTGACATTTTTCATGTGATTAAAATACATAAACTATGTTCTTCTGCTGAACCATGGGAAATTTAAATAAGTAACGTGTTTAGCAGAAGATTTGTTACGATAATTTCTTTAAAGCACAATATACCTTGTTAATAAATATTCCGTGAGTATTTGTTATATACATTCATCATTTTTAACGGGCGCCTTCCAATTAACTGAACCAGGGGCGTAGCCAGGGGGGGCGGGGGATATCGGGATATATCCCCCCCCCCGAAATTTTTGGATTAGTGATAAATTCCGTCTATTTATACACATATAAGTTCACATCCCCCCCCCCGAAAAATTTTCCTGGCTACGCGCCTGAACTGAACGATGAGAATTTTCTATATCACTATATGCATACTGTGGCACTTTCAACTAAAAAGATTGCTGATCTTTCTTCATTTTATTTAAACTAAATTGTACTGTCTGATACCAGAGTGGACATTTACATAATTAATTCATCGAGCAATTGCATTTATTATTTCAATGTTATAGGACAGTTATTATTTTTATTACATATTGGACAATCAATAACAAAACTACAATGTTTATTATGGCACAGTGTTTATGCCACTGAAAATGGTAGATGGCCGATGTGTGAAGGTCCCGGGTTCGGGACCCATCGCGCGGCTGTCGATCTAACGGTCTGGAGTTTTGGTAGTTTTCTACAGATGTAACGTGAATACGCGTTAGAACCCCTTAGAAAGTCCTTGTACCAAGACACCCCCCTTTGGCAGATCGCCCTAGTGTTGCGTTTCCATAATCACACACACATTTGGCTAAAATTTTTAATTTTTCTTCATTTTATATTTAATGTCAGTAACAGAGTGAACATCTGCCAGTGTTTTAAGCTAAAAAATCTATTATATCGACCTCAGTCTGAAAATTGTACTAGTTTTGTAAAATCGTGCTAACAAAATATTTTTATGGCACATAAAATTTGAAAGTTCTAGAATAAAAAACTTTGAACACTTGCTCAGAATGGAAACTATGACTATTACAACTCTTAAGGACTTATGCCTTTCAACCGACCTCTATTACACAGTATTAGTCGAATATGGGAAAATTTCCTGGAAGTCGGTTGGGAGAGAGGAAAAAGAAAGGTTTTATGGCTTTATGGCCCCCTTTCAAAGATTCTTATCTAGGTATTTATTATCTTGACCAGTCAGAATTCATGTAGCCTAAACTGTGCTCTTGTTTGTAAAAAGGATAAAACGTCTTGTTTCCAGAACTGTCATTCCATTCCATACCGAGAAGTTAGAAATGGCAGTTCAATTTATTCATTCAAGACGTGGAAAGCAGTTAACGATTTTTGAAAATGGCATATTTAAGTACCAATAGATTTAAGGCTAATAAAATATCTATATAAAATAGCTCTAAAATATAAATATCCTGGGAGATTTTTAAAATCATTAATATATCCTGTATGTGCTAAGTAATTTTGTATGTCTGAATAAGAATTTTTGGATGGAGAAGATGGCGATGGATGATGGTTATTAATAAAGCTTAAAAAACTATATAAAAATGTACAAAAATACTATAAAATATATATTTATGTACTTTATACAAAAAAATCGAAGATTTGTTGATCACTGGTTCGTTTTTCTTTTTAGGTTGCTTTTTTTTAAACTTACTGATTCAGATATAAGCTATACTAAGTGCATAGTTACAAATGTATTATCGAGTAGTATACACTGTGGCGTTTTGGACTCGCCACAAGTGCTAAACAGGAAACACAAACAAAATTGAAGAGACTCGAGACAGGAGTTGAGGTTTTTGTTTAACGTTGATTAATAAAATACACATTTACAAACATTGACTGCATTCTGCAGACTTAAATACAAGCATCAACTTCCGCTCTGGAATTCGGGAACTCTCGTCCCTCTGAGAGCCGGTCTCTGTTCGACCTCCTCGAACAGTCTCTAAAACGACTCCAGTGATGCCTAATGTTTTCTGGACAAGTTTCCCCCGTTTCGAGCCTCAAAAGTCCCTGTTTTTCCCCTGTTTGGAAGAAATCCAA
>JAWZYV010015998.1:0-50642 GCA_038373885.1 Cheiracanthium punctorium
CTTCAGGGTCGATATCTGCACTGCCCGTTTAGGTGAGTGAAATTTCTAAAGTGTGCATCACCTGTTTAACAAATAACATTCTGTGGGTATGCTTTAATTTCTCCCTGTGATATGTTTTATTACAAGCCTGTTCCCCGCATATGGACCGTTTTTATAAGGGGAATCCAAGTTTTGACCCCCCCCCCCCCGCGGAAGGCCGGTGGCTTTCACATGCATATCGTAAAATATGTTTATGTTTGTTCCGAATAAAATGTAAGTGGTCTGCGGTGAGATCAGTTGTATCCCGCCCTGATGCAAACGCTTAATAAGTAAATTCTGATGTTTATAAACTTTTCAAAAACGGTTAAAATCTTATGACTTCAAACGGATTATTAATATTATAACTTTTATTTAATTTCAAAAGGTGTTATGTATTTTTCTAGCATGAATTAGTATATTACAGTTATAAATGGATTTCAAGTAAGTTGTAGCAAAATGTTTTACTTTAAAAAGTGCGGGATTTCATAAAATAAAATGCATAAATTGTCTGAGAGCTCCCAAAAGTCAGGAAATCGAATTTCAGAATTTTAGCAGACACCCTGCTTAGAAAAACAACTTATTTTGTAGAAAATAATTTGACAATTTTTTAAATTAGAAATTTATTTTTATTAATTCCAGGGCTGGCATGGTTTAAACGTAAACCAAATGCGTTGTTTTCTCAAAAAAACCAATAAGTTTTTTTTTTTTTTTTTTTTTTTTTTTAAAGATTAATTTAAAGTTACGAATACTAAAGATTGAATACGTTCTGATATCTTTTAAAATTATCCTCATAAGTATCAATAAGTTTTTATATCTCTCTATAGATACCTTAATTATTTTATAATTGTCAATTAAACTTATATTATAGGCTGCATTTTTAACTTGTTTCTAAAATAGAGGTTTTGTGTTTTAACAACTTATTTCTAAACCTTGAAAATATTATTTTGAACAACTTATCACCATTATTACTGATGAATCTAAGAGCAATATTCCATGTAAAATGTAGTAAACAATTACTATTTTATTATAGTATTATACTAGCCGCCAAGGTGACCATCTTCACCGCCCCATACCTTACTATTCTATATACTCAGTCAGTTTTGTCGAAATTATCGGAGACCTTTCAGCGAAAATCACATTTCGTTGTTTTAACAGTATTTGTCATGAAATTTATTTAGTTTATGGTTGCTACAAATTTTGGGGGTATCATGACAAAAGTTGATGGTGCCCAGGGGAAATGTGAAAAGCTGAAAGAATTTGTGGGCCTCACCATGGCACAGTGGTAATGTCACTGAAAATGGTAGATGGGTGAAGTGTGAAGGTCCTGGGTTGGGTTCGGGTCCCATCGCGCGGCTGTCGATCTAACGGTCTGGAGTTTTGGTGGGTTTTCTCCAGATGTAATGTGAATACGCATTAGAGCCCCTTACAAAGTCCTCCTACCAAGGCACCCCGATCCATGGCATTTCGCCCTAACGCATAAACATTTTGCTTTTTTTTGCGTATGCATTGTTATTTTGTAATCTAGCTACTGAGTGGCATACGTAACCAGTAATGAATATGCTTGCTTCAATTGACGTCATTGAACTGTTAATTTGGATTTTTGCGTGTGTGTTATTGTTATTACGGTAATGTTTACATCTAGTGGTTGCCGCTCCCAGCATAGAAATATCGTCAATTTTGGTACCGCATACGTTAGCGTATTATATAAGTAGATACTAAATATAAAAAATAGTAGTTATAAATAAAATATTAAAGTTGAATGATTTCAATGTCCACATAAGTATAGCAACAATTGTTTTTTTACTTTGTTTTAATTATTTTCAGAAGAAATATTAATTGTTATTTGAACATTTTACAAATAATTTTATTTATAAATATGTAACATGTAATTATAAAAGGATTTTTAAAAAACCAAAAAAAACCTGGTTTAAGCCAAAACCTCCCCTTTTTATTAGTTTTCTGATTAATTCAGTATTAATCCGCTTTTTTTTTTATTTTTCTTATTTCTTTAGGGGAGCTATGGGGAGGAGGCTTTAGCCTTTAAAATCCTTCCTTGAGTGCGTGTGTTTTATGTGTATGTCAGTGGCGTAGCCAGAAATTTTTCATGGGGAGGGTTACGACAGCTGTTACTCACATATATGCATACATGTGTGTGACAAGGGAGTGAAGAATATACATTTTGTATGGCAAAAAATCCCTCATGGGGTGGGCCTCCCCCCCTTGGCTACGCCCCTGGTGTATGTATGTACTAGGAAAAACCTGCTAACGTCGTCCTGTTAGTGCATATTTATAATACTGACTTCTAAAAAGCAGAAAATGCTATGTTCATCGTATATAAAAAAATATGGTCAGTAAGTTAATGCTGTAGCTAATGTCTAATGTTGAAATTATTTATGTAAATTAATTACACTTGAACACAAAATTGAAGTTCCACACATACTGTAGCGAAAGAAATACACAAGTTCGGTGATTGACAATGTGGTGTACAATAGACGAATGCTGGAATTCTGGTCTATATAGTTTTCTTTAAAGTGGGTACGGCTTCTGAGAATGATTATTAATTCCTTGTTACTGCTCAAAGGCATTATTTACTTGAAGGTCAAATGTGGCAAATCATTCGTAGAATCGAAAGAGTATCGCATACACTGTTATAAAAACCTGAAATAAACAGTCATTGTCTGGGAGCAATGCTGCCGGACAATAACAGTTTTCCGATTTCTGGGGTCGGAGAAAACGGTTAATTTCCGTTCATATGTTATCGTACGAAACGGTTTCTTTCCATTATTTTCAGGCAGGAAATTCTTTTTTATCCGCTATTAGAAAAAGGTTTTGTATCACAAAACCTGATATGTCTGGGGTAAGGCATAGTTGAAAGATATTATGCCTTATTTTTTTTTACATTTAAATAGAACATTTAAATAGAATACATACATTTAAATAGAAATTGAAGCACTTTATTCATGTAGTTATTTTACACGTGAGAAAAAGTTGGCCTAGTCCAACTTTTCCATACATACATGTGTGTAGGTAGATGGATGAACAGCGTTAACAAAGTTTTTACACATTCATAGTTGTTAAAATATAGAATTAGTTTTTTGTAACTGCATCAACAGCTTCAATATAATATTTTTTTTGGAGGGGGGTGGAGGTGGTCTGGTGGCAAAACACCAGAGTTGTTTAAAAAAAAGGGTACATACATGTACAGATAATGTTATAAATAGTGCACAATTAAAAATATGTTTGAATTATTCGTTTTCTTCAATTTTTATTATCAGAGCTGTAATCTATGATTATTATTCCGAAAAAATAAATTTTAAATCAAGGCAAATACATTACATATATCTTAATACACTGTACAACAAATATTGTTTTTAATAAATAGAATATAGTTTCACTATAGTATTAAACGAATTCACAGTACAGTCAGAATACAGAAAGTAATCATGGTTCTGTGGGATATAATTAAAGCAGCAAATAAATTTATTTACATGAAAACGGTAAAATAGTAATTACAGTTCACTTCTTTGAGTCGAAGTAATCATAACTTCGTTTGTTTTACAACATCTACGAGATTTTTATAATCCAATCGTAAGAAACTTTATCCTAAAGCAAAATTTTTAACGAAAGCATCCCCTCCATAGTTAGTTCAATTTATTTCACAACTCTGAATATGAAAAAGATGCATTTGGTATTCGGATATAAAATAAAATTAACACCCGCGAATACACCGAGAAGCAAGCACCCACAGCAAAAAGCATTAAGTAAAATAGTATACTCCAGTTAGTCTTTTACATGCTTATTGCAAAAATACTTATCGCAAATAGGCTTTTGCTTTTTCAGTCAAATGCCAAATACTCAAATGTCTGTTTATATTTTGTTTTTCGACCATGCTCTAATGCTAAACAGGTGTTGCTATTCTCAAATTTTAATATTGTTGTTTAAAAAGTTGAAAATAATGTAAGGTAACAGACATGACATCAATGTCAGGAGAGCTATATTTAATTATCAAAAATCTGATATCTTTCTTAAAACCTTATAAAAACATTTTCATAAAGTGATTTAAACTCATTTCACGATGTTAAAGTATATCAGGGTATAAAGTTTAGTTTTGGGGCAGTCATTCTGCATAACCCGTTTTATGTTCTATGATTCGGACAGCTATATTTCAGTATCTTCTCTACTCATATATTATTTTAAAAACTTTTATTAAATAGTAGTAAAAAAAAAAAAGAAATTAAAACACGGACAGCAAGTGGCACCGAATTTTGCAAATGACCCTTATACCTATGTTGTCATTACTTAACTGACAACCCTCGTATTTCCATTGTAATTTATCTAAAAAGTTTTCGGAGCCTTATTGATTTCTATTTCTTTTTGCAGAAGATAAGTGCGTGCAAACGCCCGCATATCTTGAAATGCTGGACTCAGATGATGGAATGCCCTCGCTTTCCCGAGACCTCACGAAATTAATGGAAGAAGAATCCAACAAGGACGTGGAATTTATATGCGGTGACACCACCTTGAAAGCCCACCGGAGTCTCTTGAGCAGTCGCTCGGACGTCTTCAATGCCATGCTTCTGAGCGACATGAAGGAAAGGAAAACAGGACAAGTATTAATTCCGGACGACGAAGCCGACTTATTTCCTCAGTTTTTGTCTTATCTTTATACTGGGAAACTTAAAGAATTGACTGAAGACACAGCCAGGCGTCTTTTCGAAATGGCTGAGAAATATCATGTTGACACACTGAAGAAGCACTGCTCGAGTTTCATTGCGGACAATCTCAGGCTGGACAATGCTTGCCGCGTTCTCATTTTAGCAGACCTTCACCATGATGAAGAACTGAAAGAACACGCAATAGCTTACATTTTAGATCAAAAAATTCCTCTGTTAGATGATCAGGCCAGAAGTGATTGGTCCACTTTTAAAGTTAGTCATTCATCTTTGGCTGTAGAAATTTTAACTCGCCTTTGCGAAGCCTTTAAGAGTGTATTATAATAATTTTAAGTGTCTTCATAAAATTGTACAAAACTATTTCTGAACATAAAAAAAAATAATTTCTTAATAAAGCATGCATAAGAGTATCATAAATGCTTCGTACATTTCATTAGACACTTTAAGATTTTTCTTTTTTCAGGCGTATAATATTCACCAACTCACAGCAATGCAGCAGGGGAGGGGGAGGGAAACAGACAAAATATGCCCCTGCTGGAAGATTTTATGCAGATTCTGCTGCTTGAAGATCACCGTTGACGAATTTCAGATCTTCATAAATTTTCATTTCTGAAATCTGTCCGTGCTATGATCCTCTGTCGGTACAAGAAAAGAAACTGCATTTTTGTAAACCTTATACAGGCCGAATTGAGAAATCCAGGCACATTTTAAATTAAATATTCTGCATATTTTGTCTTCTAATGCGTCAGTTAAATGATATTAACCATTTAAATGCGGGGGGGTAGGGTTTTTTTTATACAATTTTTACGTTGAAAATTGGAAGCAAAGGTCCTTTCTGACTATACTTTCACATTCGTTTCAAAAACGGAATATACTGATGGGTATTTTAAACAATAAAAGAAATTAATAAGATTCATTTTTAAATGTAAGGAAAGATATAAGTTTGAAGGGGGGAGGAGCGGTATCAGAGATAGTTCCATAAAAATTTATGAAAATGGCTATTTTCATGTTATTTGGTCCAGAGTCCTACTAATGATAAAAATACAACCCCTATTTCAAAAAATCAAGTCATCTTTTAACTTTATCTGCTCATTTTTTCAAGTCAATAATATTGGTAAAATTTCATTTTTTAATAAATTTTTAATGTTCCCAATTAAGAACATTGGCCTGTAAGACGTTAAGGCTGTTTCGCGTGAAAATCGTACACCTTTGGAACAGCTTTCTAAAAAAAAATAATTGAGCTAAAGACTCGGAAATTTTTTGAATGTCTATTTACATGTTGCACTATGAGATGACATTGAAAATGAATCTATAAGAGTTACATGCGGGATTTCGCGATATATCCAAAAGCGGGTCAATCCTCAGCAAATTTCGGAAGGCAATTTCTGTGCTTATGAATTTTTTTCTCAAAGTTGCACGAGACATAAAGCTTTACAGTGAATGTCAGTCCATAGTGCATACGATGAAGAAGCATTGCCAATTTTTTCGAGTGCTTAGCGTCAATGGTTTGCTCTTAAATCTGTTCATAAGTTCTTAAGTCCTGTGACGTCGATTGCTTTTCAGGTGAAACTACCTTAGAGGGAACTTGTGCTACTTTAATGAGATTATCACCAGGTGCCAATTAATTTTTGACTTTCAGAATATTATCCCACGGAATCAACTAAAGTAATTTTAATTAGCGGTTAATATCAATTGTTAGTGCAATGAATTGGCTACTATTGTAAAAAATAAAAATCTGATATACATCGTATGGGGAATTCGGGCAATGGCTCGAGGCCCCAGATTTGTCGGGACCCCAATTCTTAAAAAAAAAATCCTCTACAAATAGTTTAAATTTTTTTGGAAAACATTTATTCACCCCGGCCTAAAGTCGGACTTCCTCCCACTTGGACCCACTAGAAAAGGAAGACGCCCGTCTCTGCCCATCGCCGCCCTATTAAGAGGGATCTGGCACCGCATGCGGTTGCCATGGGGGCAAACGCAAAAACAACAGAAACGTTTAGAAAACACCAATGTGAGTTGATCCACAAAACGTTAGCTTACGATCATCCAGTGAGAGAATGAATCTCTCACTACTGTTTTACGATGCTGCTCATTCCGTGTAAATTTTGCAACAGTTTTAAAAAAAGCATTTTTGTTCATTTTCTCTATGGCTAAAAACATTCGCCTGCAACCAAAAAGGAAGGCGCAATCTTGGATATCAAATTACAACTTTCTACGGACCTCATCATGGCACAGTGGTTTGTCACTGAAAATGGTAGACAGTCGAAGTGGGGAAGCTTCGGTGTCGGGTCCCATCGCGCCACTGTCGATCTAGCGGTCTGGAATTTTGGTAGATTTTCTCCATATGTAACGTGAATACGCGTTAGAACCACTTAGAAAGTCCTCCTACCACGGCAACCCCATCCTTGGCTGATTGCCCTAGCGTAGCGTTGCCATAATCACACAAAAAAACAACTTTCTAAGAATAACCGTTCTGCAATTGAGCGAAATGCATAAGGAATGAATGGATGTCACGCCAAAACTAGTACTAATTTATTCGAAAATGGTCAAAATGAGCGAAAACACATATGTATATACATAATATATGTGCCCATTCATCGTACCGAAGCTATTCAAAATGGTTTCAGGGGCAGCCAAATGGGATATTTTCCAGTCAAATATGAGCCGCCCCAAAAATACGCTTTCACAAATTTACTTGATCAACTTTTTCAGCACCAGAATGCTATTTCACGTTATTCGGGTTTATCTGCAGACACGATTTTGTGGACATGAATTGTGCCGACAAGTTTTCGATGCCTTTTTAAATAGGGTTTCCAGAAAGCGAGGTGGGGGATAAAATGCTTAAAGCCCCCAAGGTTGCAATTTTTGTTGATTTATTGCCAAGTTTGTCTAAAAATAAGTCCCGAAAACTGAATCTAGCTTGGCGATATTTTCCGTATTTGGCGAGAAAACGCCACAGACCTCCGTAAGTTGGACTTCTTCGGTTCCTCCCAAAAGTGTCCAACTTATAGAAGGTATATTTCTAAAGTATGAACACTTTCCGTTTTCCAGAAAAGTGCCCAACGGGAAATGTCCATATTATGTGGTGTCCAACTTTCGAGGTTCCACTGTATTAGTAGGCGATCACAATGTACATTTAAACTCCAAAGAAGTGTTATACGGAACAAGGAACACAAATACGCACACTCATGGATTATGATACACTTTCCAAGCATTATTTATAAAGGTGAAGTATAGTTAAATCATTATTTACTTTTTTTATGCTGTTCAAAGTCCTCCATGAAACTTACTGCTTTTATAAGGAACAGCTTTACAGCATATTTTAGAAATATTCGTGTAATTTAAGCAAAGCAAAATTGAAATATGTTATGAAACATTAGAGTAATGCACATCATTTAAAATAGTGTCTGTAGTATTTATAGTTCTTCTACAGGCGCACTAAAAATAATTCCAATACAGTACGTCTGTGGCAGTTTAGCGACATTCATCCATTTTAAGTAGAATACAATAAGTATATAAACGTTTATAGCAGCTTACTTTACATTTAGTGAATGGAAATAACATTTAAAGTTCTTTTACAGGGTCTCAGGAAGTTACATTAATAGTCATATTATATTTTTTTTTCTTTGAAATTATCTCTCAAATATCGCCAAGTTTGACAAATATAGACTGTTAAATTTAGAGCAAAAAAAAATCTATTCAGTTGGAAATTATTTTATAATAGACGGTTTTGTCATGATTTACCTCTCTTGTTGATTTCCGGGATAGCTGAAAGCCCATAACATGCAAATCAAGTTATGACTAGACCGAGACCTCAATAAGTATGTTGTGCACTCCTGTAAAGCAACTATTACTGCCGTTACATAATTTTCTATTAACTGCATGATATAGAATCCATGTGTCAGTAGTAGCAGTGGTTAAGGCATTAAATTTGCAACTGGAGGATTGCATGTTCAGTTCCCGACCTACTACTACTGTACTGTAAGTAGCCATTCAAGGCAAGGGCTCTGCCACCATAGTATCGGAAAGCTTTCGGTAGCGAATATATCGAGCCTTCTCTTCTCATGACGTCACAATCCGAGAAATATCCGATATGCCCTAGCACGATCCTATCGTAATTGTTTGATTGTCGTATTCACTAAGAAAATAATGCTATTTCTTCCCGACACGTTGGATGAAAGCGAAAATTTGCATTCCGGTATCGGAGAGTACAAGATGGATGGGTTTTTATTGTGTGTATCATGGAATGTCAAGTACTTCCACAAAAGGAGCCCTCACCCTAGCATGTTGGGCCAGTCAAAAACCGGCTTCCACTCTTGAGGGATGCCTCCGGTGTCTTCGAAAATTCTGCCTTCGTTTAAGAAAAAGGGGAGAAAGCCGTGTGTTTTGATGGGTTGATCGTTCCCAGACAGCACAGCAAACTTGCAGCAAGCTTGATTTATCAAGTCAATAAGCTTGAAAATTTCAAGCGTGTAAGCTTGATGCAAGCTTGAATCAAGTGTTCTAGTTTACACTTGCCCAGCTTGCATTAAGCTTGACAAAATTTTTTTTAAATACACAGGGCGAACGCGCCCCACATGATTTATTTTTCCGCGCATTTTCCCCCTCTATGCTGAAATTTTAAGTTATTTTAATCTGTTCCATCAAACGTCGACAGCTGAGTTCGATCCCGGGAACTTTAGGCTGGAAGGAACGCGTGCTAACCGCTCGGCCATTATTGCCTCGGGCAGCTATACTAAAGTTTGAAGTGACTATTGTCACGCCAGATCGATAAGTATGGGTGATGCTGATAAGTTTCTTTTATTTTTCCATGGGATGAATCAAAATTTAAATAATGTTATGTGTGATTTATAGACTCTACTACTAGGGAAATAAGCATAATATAAACTTAAAAGCAGGACACGTTTTAAAACTTTCAATATCGCAACATTCATCGTTGAGCAATACTGTTGGCCAAAATCGAGACAAACGACTGATTTTGAAATCAGTTTCGTAGTATAATTGTATTTTATTTTGAAGAATTTCCATTTTTGGAAATATAGAATGGGTTTACTTACTTAACATAAATTTTGTGTTAAGTAATCTGAAATTAAAGATACAGATAGTTAAACGTTACTTCGAAATGCTATATCACTGTTGCTAACGTGTATGGAATACAAACACTTTAGTCATTTTTGTAAATATTTCTTAAAATAACGAATAATTGAACGCTAAAAATTCTCTTTACAAATGTGGTTATTTTCCTACATATTGGTATGCTATATCGATATAGAGCATTTCGAAGAATTAAAAATAAGTTTAAATTAATTTAAACAAATGTAAATTTGAATTATTTTCATTGTTCATACTTTATAATTAAAAAAATTATTTAACTTCTTAATTTTATTTTAAAATTACTAAAGTGTAAGATGTAAGATTTTTGGGCCCTAAAATCTGTAGGCCCTGGGCAGTTGCCCCGTTTGCCCTGCCGGTAATATGGCACTGGTAATAAAATAAAACACATCTTTTACGAACTTTCAGCAAATTTGAGGACGCTAGACAATTAATGTCCATTCTCTTTCACAGATGGCGCCATCACTGCGCACTTTGCAACCTAAAATCCAGCTTAAGCCAAGCTTGCATTGCCAAGCCAAATGTCAAACTTGATTTAAGTTTATGTGCTGTCTGGGTTCTGAGTTTCGAATAGACCTTTTCAATGCACAAAAATACTCGCTTGTCTTATTTGACACTCATCGTTCTGGCACCAAAAGGAAAGTCGTGGCTATTTATCCAAAGTATTTGACTATCCGAGAGCGAGAAACATCCGTCACGGATATTCTACGATACCACGGTGCTAGAGCCCAAGGTTACGAAAGTCTTTCCGTAGTTGCAAGCATTTTCGAATCCGTGCCAATATTTAGAAGTCTTTCCCACCTTTTAAAAAAACAAGGGATATTGAATATCTATCAAGGGGAGGGGGGTCATTTCGCTCAAAATTAGATTTTTTTCTAGTTTACCATAGCTCGCTAAATTTATTTTAAAAAATCACATTTCTAATGTTTTTTTTTTCCTATCTATATTTTAAGAAGCGCCATCTGAAGGTGGGACGTATTGAAGATATTGAACTTTACCGTCAATTTTTACAACTGATTCTGATCTGTATTTTCGAATTGCTCCATGGTGATCATTTCTTCTCGCGCGTAAAATCTCACTATTACGATATTCGATTCAACGATAAATAACTCTACAAAGATAAAATTTTGAGGTCCCACGAAATTTTCATGCAATATAATTTCTCCTCGATATAACGATACATCCCTCTAAAACGATAATTTTATTGGGTCCCTTATATGTATCGTTGTACCGAGGTTTTATTTCTTTCAAATTTCTCATGAAAGTTTAGAATAAAATTTTTAATGTAATTTCGCAAATATTTCTGCAGCAACAATTTCAGGAAAATTGTATCCGTATTAAATGAAATAAAACAAGCTAAATTTCTGAAAAAATATTATTTTACCAAGAAATATTTTTTCTCGGCAGAAATGTAGCTTGATGTTACCCTTTTATGTTCGTTTTGAACTTGTTCAGGAATATTCAGCTTTTTAAACTAATATAGAATGCGCCAGGTCCCTTTTGAAAGTTGGATGTTTCCAATTCACTTTTCATCAACAAAGCGCCTTTTCAGTCCAAAAATAATTTCAGAGATTTACATTGGGTAAAATCATCTAAATATGAATCTTATTTATCCTTACATTACATATATCACAAAGAGGGAAACAGTCTGAGCGTCTTGGAAATGGGCAAATAATCTAAAGTTGATTTCACGGTAAAAATTTCATGCAGCTTTAAAAGTATAAAAAAATCTGGAGTGACTCCGTTCGACTTTCCGAACACTTACGATTAAGATCATTACCAAGCATTTAAATAAATTTTAATCGATGAATAATTCAAACATATATACCAAATTGAAGCTCAATCGAATGCACCGTTTAAACGCTAGCGCACTTTCAAGAATTTCTCCCCATACGCCATAATGTAAAAGAAATCTTAGTATCCCTGTAGAAAAACTATAAGTCCTATACGCACCAAAATCAATACCTGTCTCTTATGATAGTGTTTTATAACATACTAGCTGAAGTACCCGTTCTTCGCACGGGAATGAATGGACTTTTTGACATTAATATTTGTTGTGATTACTATTTATTGTAATAAAGAGATATAGCAAAATGGATATCGCGTTATATTGTGTTCAATAATCATGCATACTGAATTTCAAGGCAATCGCTTTTATGGCGCAGAAGGCGATGCGGCGTAGCGCAATCTAGTGGCGAGTTTTAGCAAAACGGATACGGCGAAAATATTCTTCGCATTCAGATATCGATGCATACGAATTTTCATAACGATCGGCTGATTAGTCCTGAAGTTCATGTGTTGACGCGACATCTAGTGTCAAGTTATAGGAAAATGGATCGTGCCAAACACTTCCCCGTGTTCAAATATCTATGTATACCTATTTCCATGGCGATCATTCGCACAGTCAAGAAGTGATACACTGCAGGGCCATCTAGTGGTTAATTAAAGTAATGATTTGCTACAGCGCCGTCATGTGGCGAGTTATAGGAAAATGGATAACGCCAAAGTATTCTCATTGTTCAAATAGCTATGAGTACTGATTTTCATAGCCACCGTTTGAATGGTCAAAAATTTGGCCTGCTGCAGCGTCATCTAGTGGCGAGTTAAAATAATAATGCATTGCAGTGCCACCTAGTGGTGAGTAACATCAAAAGTAACACAGTTAGAATATATTCTTCGTGCTCAAATGTGTAAGTATAAAAAATTTTATGCCGATCAGTCGAACGGTATAGAAGTTGATGCGTTGCAGCGCTATTTAGCGGTAAGTTACAGCAAATGGATAGTGAAAAATATTCTCCGTGTTCTAATATCCGCGTGTACCAAATTTCATAGAAATTGGTTGGACGATATTCGCATAGCAAACGGCTAAACGGAATAGAATTCGACGTTCTGCAGCGCCAGCTAGTGGCAAGTTAGAGGAAAACGGATAGCATAAAAACCTTCTCCATGATAAAAGTCTTAGGTGAACCAAATTTCATGGTGATCGTTGAAACGGTGCTGAGTTTTTCAACCTCCTACACACATGCCAACATTCATTTTTATCCATAACCAGTCTTATTATATATACCAGTCTCAAGTAAAATCCAGTTTCAAATCTAAGCCTCGCCAAAGTGCCAGCATACGCCATTTTGCAAGAGTTTTTTCGGGGAATCATTCGAAGCATTGACTTAGCAGCAATCAAAATGGGAAATGGTTCGACCGCCAGGCATTTTTTTGAAAAGTGGAATCCCTTAATACAGCCTCATTTTTTAAATTATCAACTATAACATGTTTTATTCATCGTTACCTCGATGTACTAAATGCGAAGATTTCAATTTTCTGAAATTTGGCGGATTTCCCCCAAGTTAAATCAATGTACTCAATTGGCGAGAATTCTGAAGCTACATCGCTTGAAATGCCCTAATAACTGCATTATTTCTGCACGGATAGTTAAAATTTAATGCTGTATTCTAAGAAAACCTATACACTTGTTTTCAAAAATGCTATTCCCTTAAGCTCTCAGTAAATTGCGCCAAAAAGCCTAAAACTGTGCAAAGCGCTAGAACTCACTTTCTAAAAACCGGCCTATCAGCCATTTTATTTTTCGCCAAACTAAAAAAATTTACATATTAGTCTCGGAAATCTTCGATCCTCATTGTTTTGCGTATAAAACATTTCATTCCTGCTCTCATTTCTTATGTGCACACGATATTATAATTAAAAAAATAACCTTACAAATATAAACTAAAAAAATCATTATTATTATTTTCTTTTCACTTTAAGAATTTAAAACATTTTATTCGGCAAAATCGCCACACATGGCAACCAAGATGCTTATTTCACACACTTTTTTCACTACAGGGGTTACGATTACATAAAGCTTTCTGCATGGAGAACATAAAAAATCTCTTAAATTCCGGGAACGGATGGACTTTCAAAGTTTTAAAGTGGACTATCATTTATTCTATATTATTTTACATATATCTGTGTAAAATTTCAGGATGACAGGTCCATTTTTGTGGAATTGTATACTACCCAAATCAACAAATTGACAAACAGAATTTGATTTTTATTGATAAGATTACCTACGCTTGTTTTTAAAAATACCCTCTCATTAAATTGCGCCAAGCGCTAGAATCATGGAAAATCTGACACACTTTCAGATTTTAAATACGCACTAAAGTGCTATATATAAAAAGAGTTATAATCCATGGGTCTTCCCTATTTTCGTTCCTTCTTTTATTAAGTTGGAAAGTGTATCATTATTCATGAGTGTGATTAAACAAAATTAAAATTGATGTTTCTAACATCCTTTTTTCTGGATGTAATATATTAGAAATAGATTCAGAAAAGCTGCTCAGAAAAATGCACAATTCCAACTGAATGAAAATTTCAAAAACTTATAGGCAGGTGTATTCATAACCCAAATAGCAGACGATTAAATTACGATAAATAGCGCCAAGCGTTAGAATCCTCCACAAAATCGGACATCAACCCCTTTTATTTTTGGCCCAATTAAAAAGTTGCACATTTATTTTCGGAAAATTTCCAAATTCTATTTTTCTTTTGAGTATAAATCATTTCATTCCCGCTCTGATTTAACATGCACACGATATTTTAATTTAAAAACAACCTTACAAATAATCTAGTCAAAATAAAAAAAATCGTTATTCTTTTAATTTTACTTCAAGAGTCTGAATCATTTAATGAACTGCCGAATGTGGCATTGCCGAATGTGGCAACCTATATAAGCTTAATTGTCGCTTAATGCACTGTGGGGTTACAATTACGAAATGGCGGAAAGCAAAAATTAGCCTTTTGCGATACGTTCTTATCGATATTTCCTAAAATAGTTGGAATTTTGAAAAAATCGCTTCGAGGTGTGTCGGGACCTGTCATGGAGAATTTCCGTTCAAAATTTGGTAGGTCTACGATCACCCGTTTGCGAGCTACGCGAGACACAGACAAACAAACAGTTTACACACATTGTTTTATTAATATAGATACCAGTCTCAAATAAAATCCAGTTTCAAATCTAAGCCTCACCAAAGTGCCAACATACGCCATTTTGCAAGAGTTTTTTCAGGGAATCATTCGAAGCATTGACTTAGCAGCAATCAAAATGGGAAATGGTTCGACCGCCAGGCATTTTTTTGAAAAGTGGAATCCCTTAATACAGCCTCATTTTTTAAATTATCAACTATAACATGTTTCATTCATCGTTACCTCGATGTACTAAATGCGAAGATTTCAATTTTCTGAAATTTGGCGGATTTCCCCCAACTAAAATCAATGCACTCAATTGGCGAGAATGCTGAAGATAGATCGCTTGAAATCCCTTAATAACTGCATTATTTCCGCACGGATCATTAAAATTTAACGCTGTATTCTAATAAAACCTTTGCACTTGTTTTCAAAAATCCGTTTCCTTAAGCTCTCAGTAAATTGCGCCAAGCCGGAAACAGTGTAAACCGCTAGAACTCACTTTCTCGGCATTTGAGCCATTTTATTTTTTCGCCAAACTAAAAAATTTTAACATATTAGCCTCGAAAATCTTCAATTCTTATTGTTTTGCGTATAAAACATTTCATTCCTGCTCCGATTTCCCATGCACACGATATTATAATTTAAAAAAAATAACATTACGAATATAAACTAACAAAAAAAAATCATTATTATTCTTTTATTTTTACTTTGAGAATTTAAAACATTTTATTCGGCAAAATCGCCACACATGGCAACCACGATCCTTATTTCACATTTTTTTGACTACAGGGGTTACAATTACGGAAAGCTTTTTGCGTGGAGAACATAAAAAATCTCTTAAATTCCGGGAACGGGTGGACTTTCAAAGTTTTAAAGTGGACTATCTTTTATTCTATATTATTTTACACATCTGTGCCCAATTTCAGGCTGATAGGTCCATTTTTGTGGATTTGTATACGAATCAAATCCACAAACAAACAAACAAACAAACAAACAAACAAACAAACAGAATTTCATTTTTATTTATAAGGATATAACAAATTTGAGCTCAATCGAATGTACCGTTTAGGAGGTATCATGTTCACTCACATACACACACACACATACATCTCGTAAAAACAGCATAAATGTATTCAGAAGACCTCAAAACGTGCCAATACACCAAAATCTTTAAGTCGAATTTTTTCATGATTACAATACTTTCCTTACATGGTACATGTTCGGAAAGTAAAAATAAATGTTTGCTAGAAAAATTTACAATTATAAAAAAATGAGCTCCTAAATTACTTATAAACATTAATATCAAAACATATTTTATGATGCCTGAGTGTTAAAAACTATTTAAATTACAGATTCGTCGCAGTAAAAACTGGAATGAAGTAGACAGGAATTTACGTCACAACCGCTTGGAGGGTTAAAAAAGAAATCAGTTCCAACGAACCCTGCACCCTTTAGGATCTTCCTTACTCTCTCGAGTCAAACAATCCCTGCAATGATTTTACATGAAGAACACTGCCTTCACAAATTGTTTTACGGTGAAATATGGAATATTTTCCAACTATTTTTTACCTTATTCAGGAAACATTCATCTGTTTATTTTAAGAAGCAACATTTCTCTAGAGCAAGTAGGAGATCATTAGTTGTAATGAAAATAAGAAATTTTTTATTACTTTTATTTAAAAAAAGGCAGTGTTTTTCATTTATTTTAGTGTGTAGTACTGTTTAAGAAGGATCATCCTGAATTTCCTTGAGCCCTGGTGCAGAAATCGAAAAAAGTTCTGAAGTCTTAGAAACCAGCAAAAATTTGTAGGTTAGTTAGCTAGTTAGTATGATTATGGCTACGCTAGGGCGATTTGCCAAGGATGAGAAGGTGCCTTGGTAAGAGAACTTTCTAAGGTTTTCTAATGCGTATTCACGTTACCTATGGAGAAAACCTACCTTAACTCCAAACTGTCACATGTAGACAGCCGCACGATGGAACCCGACTCGAGACCTCCACATTTCGGTCGTTTACCATTTTCAGTGACATAACCACTGTGCCATGGTGAGGCCCAAAAATTTCTAGGAGCCACATTCCCTCGCGTATTGAATTACAATAATGAAAAGAAATAGCTAGTCGAAAAGGGATACTTTTTAGTCACCTGGGCAATCGAGCTTTTGCAAACGCTGCCCTCGTGCAATTAGCTTATTTCAATTTGCGCACCAGGACATCGAGGAAGATTTTATTTCTTCGAACAACGCCCTTAAGGTAGTTCTTTCAGAAACTGGAACTTTTTAAAAAATTTAACTAAGCTAGAAACTCAAAAAAATTAACAATTTGTCTTGTTGTTAAAAAAAAATTAACAATTACAAGTTGTAAAGTGAACAGTTACAAACAATGAACCCATAAGAGCTATAAAACACTCAGGAGGAAATGCAAAACATCGAATTTTCCAATATTTCCCTAAATTGCCCATTTTTAAGCAATTTTTGAGGCTATGAATCTATTCTGAAAGCTCCATAAAACTTGTAGGATGACTGTTAATAATAGTGCTGCCAGTAAACAAGCATTATTAAAGTTTTCGAGTGTAGTTAAAACCTTTACTTTGCTTTTAAAGCTGCTCAAAAGTCATCTGACTTAACCGTTTGACTGCTATCCATCAAAATCCTCATACACCCTCCAATAAAAGTATTCGAGCAAGAGAAAAATTTCCTATTTTAAATTTGCGAAAAATAATTGAGTTTTTGAAAAACGCACAACTTAATAGAAATATGGAATGTCATATTTATGCATAGCCTAACTCATATTCTATGATAAATAATTTTTAATATTCGAAACCAACGTAGGAAATTTCTCTCTTGCTCGAATGCTTCTTTTGGGGGGTGTACATTCCAAAAGCGCAATAGCACGGCATAGCAGTCAAACGGTTAAGCGCAAAATAAAATCAATCTCATGGGAAATTTTAAAACATTTTTTTTCAAACACTCTCTTATACGCTGTAACAAACGACAAACTTATGCATAAGTCACCTTATGCAGTCATGAAAAGTATTTGAAACCTAGTGAAATTCATCGTACAAGTTGCAGCTTATGATGAATGGTTTTACTTAATATGACAATGGTAATTACCTGTTAGAATAATTCTTTTTTGTGTGAGATTTATTCCTTTGAATCAGCTATTTCATATAATTCTTAAACTATATTTATAAGTAAAATATAAATAAAATAATTCTGTTAATATAATAGTAAAAAAAAAATTGAATGACATATTTTAAAAAATTATTTATTTTGACAGATGAGGCAACGTAACAGATAAGATAATGAAACAGATGAGACAGTGTAACAGATGAGACAATGAAACAGGTGTGATAATGTAAACTACATGTTCTACTGCAAAACACATTCTTTAAAATGAATTCGAAATAGGATGAGTTGGATTCACCCAAAATGAGCTCAATGTTTTTTTGAAGTGGGCTAGTTGATAGAGCCACACAGTCTCCGATTGCTCAGAGTTACTTGCAATCGACTATACACCAAGCGTATTTCAATGACATAACATTGGGGATGGGTGTGGGTGTGGGGGGATTGATATCCCAATGACATTACTCAAGTTCTTCACATTTTGTGTCCTAAGCGCATATAATCCAAAATTTCTGGTGCCAACTTCCAATACTTGTCACAAAATTCCGTCCTGCCGCTCCATTTTCTGGGAACGTCCTCCACATAAATGTAACACAAAACTTAGTATTTCAAGTACTGATCGCTGTGGGCGTCGGCCAAGATGAAGATCCTGCAGCATTGTCGACTTCCGTGTGCTCTTGCAGAAACTGAGAGCACTCCTTCATCAGAGCACGGACAGCGTACTTGTCTCCCGCTTGGTACATCTGCAAAGCCAGATCGACGGTCAGATCGGAAAGTGAGCCCGTGTAAAGATACTCCAAGAAGTGCTGCAGTGCTGGAACTGTCATGTCCTGAATGTCCACGAGCCCGGTCTTTCCATATGTTTTGAGCCCGGTCCGATTCTCCAGCATCTCGGAATGGAACATAGCCTTGAATACTTCGGACCTTGCCGAGAGGATGTTTTTGTTGGCTGACAGAAACTGGCCATCGCATCGCAGTATTACGTCTTGGTTCGAAATATCTTCTTGCAGCAGGCTCAGGTCGGGAGACATTCTTTCGAGGCAACTTGGACTGTGCTGCATGTATTTCGCGTTTTCCTGTTTGTGGCCTGGAAAATAAAGCATTTGTTAGCGATATAAGTCTAGTACCACGGGCATTTCAAATCAAAAAACATTGATGAATCTGGAATTACTCGAAATTATTGAGGACAAATTGTCCAACTAATGTAAGCGATGATGAAGAAAAATGTGATGAAGTTAGTGCATTTTTGTTTTAAGACTCAACGAATAATACCTCGAAACCTCCAACTGATTTTCTGCTCAAAATACTAGTCAAACCATCACTTGAAATTAATTCATCCAGTGTCGCACACAGAATTTTTTCTTGGAGGGGGGGTCTGGCCCATGAAGCTCTTAAACCACTCCCCTGAAAAAACACTGAACATTTTTTTTTTCTCGTGACCACGTTTTATAAAGACTACTGGCACTTCAATATATTGTATGTTTTTGAACTATGTTTTTGTTAACAGCTGATGTCATGTTTTGTTAACAGCTAAAAATAAGAATCTGATAATCTTAGATTAAAATATCAAAAACTACACAATGATTAACGAAGCAAAGTTTCTAACTATTCTCGGTGGGGTCCAGACCATGAAACAATACACAATACCACATTCTTTCCCCCCCCCCCACCGAAAAAAAAGAAAGAAATGTTAATTGTAAGGATTTTTTAAATCAAGAAATATTAATTCGCATGCACAAAAATCGTACAAATTAAAAAGTGTGTTATGAAACAAAGATATACAGTATGATTTCTTTCAATTTTTGTTGTAAAATTGTATCATTTAACATATTCTAAACACATTTTATAATATTTAAATACTATATAATACTATACACTTAAAAATATTCAGTGATTCTGAACGAATTTGCATTATTAATAGACACTTAAATAAGCAAAGTTTATTAAAAAAATTGTCTTTCCATTCGTTTCATGCCATACCACTGAAAATACGTAATCGACGCAAAATAAAACAAAACACTGGATTCTTTTGTTATTTTAAGTGTCAAAATAAAAAATATTTGTTTTTGAACAACTTTTTTTTGTAATAAGTTACATTTTTTTTTCATAAAAAAAAAGGGAAGGACACAGTCCATAATCGAGACCCGGGAAAAAGCCACTGTCCCCTGAAGCATTTCTTTAAACAGGGAAATGATTGAAAAACAGCAAGTTTTGATTTAATTTGGCCTATATAGTGTGAGTATGTCAGTAGTTCAGCAATCCCAGTATACTATTTTCAAAACTTACAAATTTCTAAAGATGAGGACCTAAATATTTAATTGTACCCTGCAAGGGATCAGTAGCCTCGTAGCTCTATATGACACATTCTGTGGATTAAATCTACGACTGACAGTGAACTATTTTAGAGGTGGGTGGTTGAACTCCCCCCACGCCCCCTCCCCCCTCTTAGCAACTTCCTGCAACAGTAGTGAAAAGTGCATATGAAATTCTCTGAAACTATAAGCGAACTGGCCCTTCTTGTCAGTGAACTTAAGCTAAACAAATTTTCAATACTTAAAATTTTTACGAAATTATATTTGCATTTAAAACATGTTCAAAACATATTCCCCAACAATTTAACTCCTAAATGACATGAAACACATTTTTTAGATTAAACTGTACACCTGCCAGCCTCCGGGAGAAAAAAATTCTTAAGATTTTTCAACAAAATTCCGAAGAATTCTAAAAATGCCTTTAAGATTTTTCAACAAAATGAAATTAGCTATATTAGTGTGCCCTTGCCTCTCTACTAGCGAAATCTTTAATCGAACGTGTGAACGAGCTGAAAAACAACCAAATTTAAATAAATGACAAATATTTTGCATTTATTATGTGCAGACATGAAAATGCCCAAACATAAACAAAACTGAACTGAAACATGAAATTAAAATTGAGGATTGAAGATAGAACTTCGTTAATCTGTTTACTTTCACTGTAAAAGGTTTGTTAACGTCATATATGTATATCGCGTTTCGAGTGGTGGATGAGCATCTAATTAATCGAAAGACATTGAGTATTTTTATTTACAGTAAAAATTATATTCAAGAGGAGACGTGCCATGCATCCGTATTACATGAGTATGTTAAAGGAGGTGCAAGAAATGGAATTAGCTATATGTACAGCACCAAGTTTAGGAATTTTACAATGAGTAGTTCCACGACATCTTGCTAGGGGATAACACCACCCTCTAATCACCAATTTGTCCAGAAATTAATAAAATAACAAAACCCTAATTTCCTAGCACGTAGACAAAGACGGAGTTCACTGGTGAGACACCAAGATATTGACAGGCAGCACGTGCTGAAAAGGATTATCTTAACCTAACCAGATGCCTATCAATTAAGTTTCAAAGAGGCCAACTATGGCTTATATGACATGCATTTTGAGTACATCTTATTAATTTTGATTAATGAGAGTAAAATTATTATAGCCAATTCCTCGCTGAAGTAACCTGATGTAGTGTTTAAACCTTTCCGGGCGGTTTCCGAATTTCGCAGAAGTTACCGCGGGTGCTAAAGCCGCCTCTGCACAAATTAACCTGGATAAGGGCAACTTTTCAATACTAAGGTTATTGACATGAAAGTCTTCTAAATGATATAGCCTTCGATTATTATTTTCTGCATGATGAGGCCATGTGCAGGCCCTTATCGTACGGGCATTTGGGCCCGTGTTCTGGACTCACATGCAGAAATAAGCCAAAATATCGAGTTTAGAGCTATACGTAGGGGCACAAATTTGTGCCCCTGTAACACTTTTGAGCCAGTTGTATATAGGGGCACAAATTTTGAAAACTGCATTCGGCAGAAAAATGTTAAAGTCAGGCCTTGCGCATTTGTCCACCCTTCGCAATAAATTTCGCTTCACGTTGCCACTTATACGTGGCGCTCGACCGGAAGGAAAGGTTAAAATTCATTACGAACATTGTAAAATAACACACATAAATAAATAAATGACTATTAAATTCCGCTATACTATATATTTATTGCTATGTAACACATCCATTTTAAGTAACATACATAGACATAGTATCACAATTTTCATTGATTGATTTACAGTAGTTCATGTAAAGGATATGATTTATTGTTTATATAAATAAATCTGTCAAAAATACTTATAAATCTTATTTTTATCTTTCAACGAAGATTTTATCCTAGAAATCACTTCTAATTTTCAAAAATCGACATGCTTTCGCAAAGTTCTTCGTGGTTGTGCAAAGCATTTTGTAGAGGCTATTCTATCTATCTGCGATCTGCTCCCCCTTCTGCGTCACAGCGCCGGCTTTTCGTAAGGTATTTTAACGGGAAAAACCCGATTTTTAACTTAAAAATTTACTAACTTCCAGTTTTTGTTTGAATGGGTTCATTTGGTTAAGGGGACAGCCTACTTTTAAGAATGGGAAAATGTAGAAATTTTAGTTCAACTTTCATAATTAAAAAAAAATAATGAATGCATCCAGAAACACAATTTTTTTTCAGTTAACTACTATGACATTACTCTATTGATTAAAAATATTGTAGTAGTTTATTATAAAGGTGATAATTTAAAAAATATTATTTTACCACACAATATTGTAAAAACAATTCAAGGGTACTTTCCCACTGCGCGCGAGATATCTCAATTAGAATTCCTTTGATCCTCATAATTTTTTTCTAAATTAAACAAAACATTATAATTAACAATCTAAACTAAAATGGTTTAATTATTTTCATAATTTAAATAAAAAAAAATATTTAATCTAAAAGTTTAAATTATCATAAAAATTTTGATAGTTTTACAATCATAACTTTTTTTCTATGAAACACAACCATTTCATTTTAGTTCATTTTGTTCATTATATTAAAATAAATGCCTGAGAAAAATTTCATGTTGATATCTTAAACAGTTTTTAAAATATCATGCGCGCAAACTTGAAAAACAGTGTTTTGAGAAAACGCCAATTAAAGTTCAAATTGTAGTTTTGGAACATAAATTTAATTTTTAAAAATTAAAAACATTTTCTATTGAAACATTTACTATTTAAAAATAATTTTACTGAGTATTTAAAATGATTAACCCAAAATATGTTTTAATATGGCTTAAGAAACATCAATCTAAAGAAAAGCTCGACAATTGTAAATATGAAAAAATATGTACATACCTTAACAAACAAAAGATACATTTTTAGGATATAAAGGCACGGATATTGGTAAAGTACATTATTTGAAGTTATTTTAATAATTATATCCATGTATATATATTTTACTTTGCAACATAAAAATTTGATTTTATTTCACTTTATGAACTTTTCGATTTAAAATTTTCCGCTTTCATGCACATTGCCTTCGTTTTCTTTTATTGCCTCAAACTGAGAACTGTTGAGCATTTTTCTGGCTCTTCGAGTTTCTAAATTAAATTCTGTACATTTCTTTTCTGCCTCTTTTATGCTTTTAGTGTCAACATTAGTTGCAGCTTCTACAGCATGCTGCCCAACTTGCGTTTACATTTTCCTTTTTATCTCAATAAATAATTGTCATACAGAAAAATGGTTGGTATCAATCTTTTTAGAATAAAGTAAACTATTTAATGAGATAAAAATCTCAAAATCAATTTTTGGGGCATTTTAAAAGTAGGCTGTCCCCTTAAGCAAACCTCCGACTTTGATTTTCTAGCAGAATTTTATGTTTTGAACTGATTGAGAATAATTATATGTTTTCAATACCATTTTTCTAGTTTGAATACTATAGGAAAGCAATGTTATAAGTATCTGCGCAGAAAAGATGTGCAGTCGACATCTGAGTAGTGACAGACATCATTGAAACGTCACTGTGAAAAGCTCTATATAACATTGGATCATGCCTTAATGTGTGGAGCAAGTGCCAAACTTTGTGCAGTTAAAAAAAATTTCACGAAATTTGGAATATTCGTACAAAGTAAGGTTGCCAACTCACCTGAATGCTCTTGTGCGTCGGGATGTTTGTGGAATTCAAGCCTAAAACAGCAGGTCCGCCGTTCCTCGAAGTCCGGAAGGAATTTGGTCATCTCTTTCGCTTTACATTTCCAGACGGTATAATATTCATCATGACCGTCTATTGTAGTTGTTTGGGGCTTGAACCGTTCCGTCCCTCTCAAAAGGTAAGAAGTCACCTGGAAGGGATCCAGATCTGGAACATACGGATAGAGGGCCAATTCATATCGATCTTCTTTGTTGACGACCCTTAAATAGCCTTCGATGTCTCCGACTGTAAAGTCATCACTGTATGAGAACCCGACATCTTCAGGAAGGATGTCCGTTGTCCATTCGACACATCGTTGGCAAGTGTTCACTCTTATGACTCCATCAGCAGCCATGACTATCCGCTATTACAACTCACTGTCACTACCAGGGAAATAAATGAATAAATACAAGAACCGTATGATATAAAATTGGACTACTTAGTACCCGAGTACAATAACACACATTCAATACTTTTAAAAGTTTCTCCCGAGATACTGGTTAAGTTCCAGTGGGCACTAGAGATGAGTTCGGGCTCATTTTTTGAAGCCCGAGCCCGAAGACTTTTAATCCGAGCCCGAGCAATATTATTAAAGTTGGAGCCCGAGCCCGAAATTTCAGCTAAAGACAAATAAAATTAACTACTTCATTAAGAGGATACAATAAATTTTGGAGCTTCACACACCTTCTAGTCCCCCGTGCCGCTATTTTTTGAAATAAGTACGTCTATTTATCCCATGAATCACTTTTTAAAATCTGTTTCAAGGAGTAGATTCAACAAAGAAGAAATTTTTCACGAGCCCGAGCCCGAACGCAATCGTGAATTACAGAGCCCGAGCCCGAGTCGGGCCCGGGCTCGGGCTCGGGCTGAGCCCGTCTCATCTCTAATGGGCACTGGAGTTTGACTGTTTTTCTTGGGGTAGCACAGGCGCTTGCTGAGAAAAGGATCACCAAAGGAGAAACCACTGAAATTGCTCGCGCCTCAGAAAACGGCACAAAGAAAATTTTTTGACATTATTATAATTTATTCTAGTGATCGATTCCACAAGGATGTATTGGTATAAAAAAAATATCGTAAAGAGGTAATCTGTGTTCGAAAATACATTTTTTTAATAACGATAATTCCCTATTTTTCTGGCTGAATGTCTTATACTGCTGTAGCATCAATTATGACGTAATATATAACACTTTATTATTGTATTGTTGTACAGAATGTTGTTATGCTAGAGATTTTGGCGAGAATAAAGTGGGCGAGATTGTTTTAAGCAGATTTTAACTGTATCCCTGGGACATACAGGGGTTAACGTTGCGTTCTTGTTCAAAGTACATAGCATTAAACACGTTATTAGTTTTTGAAAATTTATGATTTGATAAAAATTACATAGTAACTAGTATTAGGCCTAAAGTGAAATTTATTTATTTATTTATATTGACAAATAGAAGTGGTACTTGTATGCATCCCGATTACATAATATTAATCAATTATTAATTATGTTTTTTATGTGTTTTGGCAAGCCTACACCAGGGCTATCTATCTGTTTGTGTTAGTGCTGTAAAAGTAACGAAAAAATGAGTATCCGTATGTATTTGTTACTTAGATGTTCGCTATTCGTTACTAAGTATTCGTTACTCGTTACTTTCGTTACTACTAATAGAATCGGTAATAGGGTGTTATATAGTGCCCCATAACAGCACATCCGGGACAGTGTTGTTATGGGTATATGCTGCCCATACATAAACCCATAGCAAAACCTAACCAAAAAGAATTTTTCTTAGCGAAGTTGTACAAAGTTGTATTTAGAGCTTATTTTCTCTGATTTACAGATTGTTTTTATACACATTTATGGTTTTATACAATGCTAAATTATCCGAATTACTGAGTACACATAGAAATCTTCCAAAGACATATGCCATTCTTTTCTTTTCTCAACCCCCCCTTTTTTTAATTCTGAACGCTGGTTTAACCTGTTCATTCTTATCATAAAAAGTGTAAAGGAAAGCTTGTGACTCGTGTTTTTTCTGGGTTGCGTGTTCTCGAATACTGAGATCCAGGGATTGCGCCACATATATAAAATTCACAGGGCAGGGGATCTCAGTATGATATCAACTACTTTGCGTTTCTACAAGCATAATATCTTTATTATTTGTGAGTTCTTATTTCATATCAAAAACTTCTTTTGCTGGATCATTTTTCGAAGTAAATTAAAAATTACCATATTTTAATTTAAAATTGTTTAATTCAGTGAGAATTATCTATTTTTAAGATATTTCCAGTTCTATTTCTGCACTTTTGAGATGAAAGGGGTTAGCTCCTTCTGTAGGTGCATATATGAGAGCATTCTTTAAACAAAAATTATCACTCCTTTCATACAGAAAGAATGGTTGCACCGGATTATGCGTATTCCATGAGTTCATGGAATAAAATGTACCATAAAATAGGGCAGATGGCCCCCTAAACACCGACATTTTAGAAACATACTGAACTTTATTGAAATATTTTAATACCAGTGGCTTACGCAGGAGTGGGCATAGAAATCCCGGGTCGCTCCCAATTTTTTATATATTTTTTAAACAATTACTTAAAAAATGTGTTTAGGTTTCCATGCTAAATATTTTTTTTAGTTTCAAATAATATTTTAAATAATAAAAATGTGTGAATTCGTTTACTTTATAAAAATATTTTTTTAAAAGGTGTATTTAAATAATTTGTTATTTATTACTCATTTCGATTCTAGCTAAAAAAAAAAAAAAAAAAAAAAGGAAAAAGTTAAGTTCGCAATCCTGCTTCGGAACCACCCTGAAAGAAAGAATTCTGATTGCACCACTATTTAGTACTAAAATGTTAGAAAGCCCGAAATTAGCACCCCTTACTAACATGCTTATCTTATATGTATTGCTCCTCTACAATTATAAGAACACCCCCTTTCCCCCCCCCGCAAAAAAAGAGTTCAACTGCGCATAATAACATACTATACACCGGATCGGATCCCCCCATTGTACGATCCATATCAATAGAGCAGCAGATACTATTCCATCTCCATAACTGTAACGAAACATACGGATTCTTCCAAACCTCATCAAAACGAGACCATTCGGCGCGGCACAAACGAATTGCAACCAGAACATACTACTACTCAAATTTCAAACTGATTTTTCCCTCCCAACAGCGAGAATCCATAATACTTCCGGTATCTAGTAACGGAAAGGAACATACTATTACTCAAATACCGAAATTCATTTTTCTCCCTCCCGCAGTCTTGTATTCGAAGTTCGAACCTGGTCGATCCGAAATGCAAACTCGAAAGTCATTTCCCCCTTGAAACCGCGATCCGATATCCAGTAACCCCAGTAACAAATAACAGAAGATATTAGTACTCGATTACTGGAACCCGTTTCCCCTCTAGTTCGCCTCGCCTGGCAGTCTGTATTCGAAGTTCGAAGCTGCTCGATCCGAAACATCTTCGGATCGAGTAGTAACGATATCAACCGAAAAGTAACAATTCGTTACTTCGAGTCTGAGTGATTATCCGTATCTTAGTACCGAATACATGCGGTTTGCTTCAGCTCTAGTTTGTGTGATTATGGCAGCACTACGCTAGGGCGATCTGCCATGGTTGGGGGTGCCTTGGTAGGAGGACTTTTTAAGGAATTCTAAAGCATATTCAGGTTACATCTGAAGAATACTGTTCAAAACTCCAGACCGCTAGATCGACAGCCGCTCGACAGGATTGAAACCTGGACCTTCACAGTTCAGTGCTGTACCATACGCTGTTGCCATTTCAGGATGTTACTTTCGGAAAAGGGATAACTGTCGCACGGCTTTTCAGCAGCCTTAGAAATAAATTATGTTGCGCACTCGAAAAAAGTAACAATACTTCTTCACTAACAAACTAATACCAGCTTATATGTATAATGAAGATTTCAGAACTAAATTCGGAGACACAAAAATTGCCTAAAAAATGGGCCAGTGTGTTTGCTGTTTAGGGAAATATTGCAAACAGTGGCGCACCCAGGATTTTAGTTTTGGGGGAACCTGGATTTACAAATACTGCTGAACTCGATTATAGTGACCTAGGTTATAGTTATAACTCTCTTATAACATTAAAACTTTAGCACTTGCCCATGCAACGCAAGCCCACTATCAGCATAACTCTTTCGTGGCATAAATAATTATTCAAGTTTTCAGTGATGTAGTGCCCAAGTATAACTTTATTTCATACATTAACTGTAAGTATTTATTTAAAAAACGCCATCCCCACAAAAAAATTAGAAATAATTTGAAGAACAAACATTAGAAGACAATTTTAAAAATAAAATATTTTAAATTCATTAGCTTCAATTTTTAAAGCTTTTCGCACCCAACTCTCCGAGTTTAGGGGAGGGCTTTAGCCCCCTCCGTGGGTACGCCTATGCCCATACATCTCTATCCCCCCCCAACCTTACAAGAAGCCTGTGTACGCTAGTAATTTGTAAAACTGTTAAAATTGTAATCAATTTTTATTTTTGAATAAGAGCGATTCAAACCGTATTTCAATGAGTTGAGTTGTATTTTAAGGCAAACCTTGCCGCGGGGTTTCTGCCTAGGATGGGGGTCGCCTTGGAAGGAGGACTTTCTAATGGGTTCTAACGCGTATTCACGTTACATCTGGAGAAAACCTACCAAAATTCCAGACCGTTAGATCGACAGCCGCGCGATGGGACTCGAACCCGGGACCTTCACACCTCGGCCGTCTACCAAAAACCGTATTTCAAAGAGTTTTGCGTTATTAAGATTCCGTTTTCTTTCTTTAATTGTTATCCATTTTTTTTTTTTTTTTTTTTTTTAAGTAAAGAAAAATAAGTTTCATTTTTTAACCAAAAGTATAAGTTTCTGAAACATTACACCCACCAAAAAAAGTATTCGAGCAAGAGAGAAATTTCCTATTTTAGATTTGCGAATAATAATTGAGTTTTTGAAAAACGCACAACCTGGCAGAAAATTGGGAAATTCATATTTATACATAGCCTAATTCATATTCTGTGATAAATAATTTTTAATATACGAAACGAACGTAGGAAATTTCTCTCTTGCTTGAATACTTTTTTCGGAGGGTGTACAATAAATAAATAAATAAATCTGCATAAAAACAAAAATTATCAATAATAAATCTATACTAATAAATATGTAGAATTTTCTTTTCTTAATATTTTGCACATTTCCAAATGTTTGTTACTATCCCTAATAATGGTGCAAATTATTAATATTGTTAATTGAGTATTATACTGCTAGTAAAAACTAAACAGAAAAATTCATATTTTTAACTTCATTAACAGTCGTAATATTCCACTAATTATAAATAGCATTAAAAAACTCAAAATAATAATTTGTTAAGCATATAAAAGACCATTTTTGCCACTTTACTGATGTATGTATGAATCATAAAAATGCCTAATCATATAATCGTCTAAACTTAGCGTAATTTAGTGTAACATTAAAACTAAGAAGGGAAGGGGCGACATCTTCGGTAATCTAAGTATTGTAATTTTCATTAAAACATCTGTAAACACTAAGTGCATTCAGAATATTTATTAATTTTAATCAATAATAAACATGATTTTAATCAACTCTCTAATATTGTTCTATAACACATCTACTTTTTCAAATGAGAAATAGCAAGTTATAATCTTGATTGGCTATTGCAGACGTGACATGTTGTCAAAATCAAAAAGACAGATAACTTATGCATATATTTTCAGAATAAAATATACATACAACCAATACTGCATATTTTCCCCCGTAATATTATGCATGCTTATAAAGTTAACATTATCCCATTACTTGAGTTTGCTAATATGAGTAAATCTGAAAATTTGTCTAAATAAAAAGTATTTAAAAAATATATAAATCAGTCAAAACACGTATGAGGAAGAATTCCAAAAAAATTATACTAAGATGCCTTATAACGCTTGATACAATATCTAAATTCATAATAATAAAAAAATATACTTAATCTCATGAAGCTTTAAAATTTCTAGTATAGTTCTAGATGAATAATGAATGTTTTAAATTTGAGAAAATAATAGTTTCTGAATAAACTGTTAAAAAGTCTGAGAAAATGAAGAAAAATCCTGAGTTCCAAAATTGTAATTACTTACTACCTTATTTTAGAAAGGCTTGGGATTCGGGCCATAATCCTGGGACTTGGCACATCTGCTATGGTTAATAAATCTTTCTCAAACACATAAGAATTTTTTAGGCAGATTTCACCATTAAAAAAAAGTCGCTCCAACTTGCAAAAATCGTATAAGTACACTTTAACCCTTTATCAACCGACGGTACTTAGAAGTACCGTTGAATTAAAATTGTTTAAAAAAAAGGAATGGAAATAAAAATCGATTCAAAGTAACCATTCCTTTGAAAAACCACTTCCAGATACTTCATTTAATCAGTTTACATCACGATTGCATGCTCTATTAGAGTAGATTGTTTTAAACAGACAGCTTTCCGGTCACTTTCTAATTATGTCAAGCCCCTCCTCTCCAAAAAAGAGCATTAGTGAATTTTCAGACATCTGTTTTATGATTAAAGGATCGGTTTTTCTGAAAGTGTGTCAATCAAAGTATTACTTGATAGCTTCAGATTTATTGGTCCTATACGCTTTTGAAAAAGACTCGTTAACTGATTATAAAGCCCGTCATCAAACGTATAGATTATGCATATTAATTTTTCCGTAATTTTCTTTTTTATAATATTAGTCGGTATTTACCATTCATTGTCTAACTATAACAAGAGTAAACAAATAGATTCAAGTTGATATTCTCGGAAATTCTTAGTTCGGTAAATAAAGGGTTAATATCAAACATTTTTAAAAAGTTGGAAACATTAATATAAAATAAGAACCTATTTTTGGCCTTGCAGGCTTGGAGATTCAAATAAAGAAAAGCTAAAAATAAATGGTCATTCATAAGAAAGATGGGAAAAGATTGAAGTCGGAATGCACAAGCTTAATTTACCTGATGCAATTTTAGCGGAAATAAAGCGGATTTCGCTTATCACCAGTTAAGTCTCACTCCTGTTTATTTATTTTTAAAAACATTGATTAATTAAGGAAAATATGTTGAAAAAATGTAATTTCTTGACATGACTTACCTTTTCACAGAAGAATAAAAGAATTGCCTGAAACTCCCAAAAACAGCAAATGTGTGTTGCTTTGACAAACTGACACGTCACTACTGGAGCGCTTTCAAGTCCCAGATCCAACTATCGTCTTCAAGTCGGGGCAGGATTCAGGCCGCAAACACGTGATAGTGTAATATTTTCGTGTACTGGGGGTACGTCACGTAGAGCAAGCCTATTGGTTACGTTCCAGTTTTGCCTACCAAGCCTGCCTATTGGTTAGTCTGCCTTGTTTTGCCTACCAGTGACGTCACAGGCTACAGCCCTATTTCTTTTCTCTTCCGGGAAAAAGGGATTAGTTGAACACAACAAGGCCCATCTACTTTCACTGATAACGGAATCAATGGGTTTCCATAATGGAAAGATTGGCATGCAGGTGATCCTGTTGTGGCTAAACGAGAATTATAATTCCTGTGGAATTCTTTTTCTGTGTCTGTGGTTAAAATCTTCATTTATTTAAATTTTCCATATTCAGAGGTATTCATCCAAGTTTTTGGAAAGGTGTGAATCCAGCTGCCTTGTTGTTTGTATGCAGGTAAAGCTTTTCGCTGTCGTGGGACCCTTCAGGCATCAAAACGAGAAACTGATTAAGATCTCGGGGGCCACTTAGCCTAATACTCTTTGGGGTCTCCCTATACTGCCGAACTTTGACGAGAGCGAGGCTTAAGGGGTTAACATACTCACGGGCTAAGCTTTCTCTTATTTCTCGCGTCCTTCATGTTTTCGGGAAATTGTTCAAATGTCATGCACCAGAGAAATAAGAGCATTTCAATCCTTGAGCACGGATTTTTTTATATCTCATTTTACACAACAGATGACAATACCAAACTATTTTTAACTCAATCCGGAAATGTAGTTTATTTTTAAACAGGGTTTTTAAGAACCCGGGTTTTTTTTAAACCTAACCCGGGGGGGGGGATATTTTTGGGTTTTATTAAGATTTTTTTTTATAGTATAACACTTTTTGGATTTAAATTTTATAGTTTTATTTCAAAGCAGAATAATTTTAGTCTGAAAGAAAACTTTCATTACAAAATAATAATTAAATAAATAAATAAAATATAAAAATAACTTCAACTTTCATGCAGTACTATCTTTTTATGCTGGCGTTTATAAAGGGCTCCGAATTTGTTTTATGACCATAGACAAGGCCTGATTAACACTTTCTGATACTATAGACCCGCTATCATTTCGAGGCTCCCCTCCCACCTATTCCTATCCCATTCCACAAGTATAAATAATAAATATTGTAGTTTTGAGGCTTCTAGATTTTTTTTACTATACGCCCGGGCCTTTTCGGTAATCAGGCTCTGAAAAGTATATTATTGTTCACTTAGAAAAATATGCTGCTTTTGATTGGTTGTTTTCTACTACTTTTTTAATTTATGAACTTTGTAATTTTTTTTTCTTTTTACATTCATGTTTTTTAAGTCATAGTTATATTTCCTAGTTAGAATATAAGTTAGTAAACCCTTTTCAGGCCAACTTACTGCAGAACTACTATTTATTTAATAATTTTCTTTATAGTTATTCATTTTTGCTCGAAATATATATTCCTTCTTACATTAAAAAATCTAGAATTAATATGTCTGATATTAAATCCCACATAAACAATGTATAATGAATCAGTTTTACATTTCTCAGTACTAAAGTAATGCAGCAACTAATAGAATACAGGATGGTTTCCTGAACCTGAATTCAATCTTGAGATGCATGCTTGTAAGCTGTAAGAGAGAGACATGTCCCTGTCCCATTCTTCTCTTATCTGGGAAAGGATTTTTTTGTCACTATACTGATAATAACATATTTTAATAATTAAGGTTTTAAATGTAAATTATTAAGTTATCCCTGCCTGCAATCTACACCTGTTCATTTCAAAACAAATATTGCAGATAGAATCAGCTAAAGGTATTATTTTTTTAAAAGTTATTATTCTTTATGTTGAATTTGGAAAAATAATTATAAAAAAATTAAACTGGCATACATATATTTATCTAATATAATGCATAAGTTATGTAGGTAATATTATATGTATTTAATATCAAATAACAAATGATTTAAATGAAAGAAAGGAAAAATTTTGATAATTTTTAATAAAACCCCAAAAAAACCCTTTTTGTGTGGGTTTTTTTAAGTGGTTTTTTTTAAACCCACCCGGTTTTTTTTTTGGGTTTTGTCGGCGGATCCGAAACCCTGTTTTTAAATAGAGGGTATCAGTTCTCAAATACAGTGATGTACGTTGTGCATTCTTAGCTCACTTTTTTACATATGTTCAAAGAAAACCAGAAAGTAAGTTTAACAAAATTCTCCTTTAGTGTTCAAAACATATATTTTTAATGATTCCCTGCTGACTACAAAACGCACATTCAGTCACAATAACCCTAAATGTTGTCTTTTCCTAGAAAATTATTTTTTTATTTATTTACTTATTTATTTTTTTCCAGTTAAAAAATTTCCAAAACCTTAAAACGAATACTGTAAAAGCACGTATGTTCGCGAACCGTAAATTTCGCGAAAATGAAGATATCGGTGATTTCGCGAGCTGAAAATTTCGCTAATTTTACATGAGTTGAACCGAAAGTTGAAAAATCCCGAAAGTACCTAAATATAGAACTTCTTTTGGATGAGGCATTTTAAGTACTTCCTTTTGTTCGAAAAGTTCGTCCACTCGTCCCCCTTCCCCACTTTGAATGACTTGAAAGAAGCTAGTATAAATAATGTATACAGTTTTACTATTGGTATTGGTCCATAGTGCATTAGGTAAAGAACTAAATGTACTACGGACTAACAGTAGAGTTGCATGTCTCACGTACCTTCTACAGCATAGGTATTGAGTAAGCCCTTTATAAAAATGATATTATTAAAGCTGTTCTACCTGAAAACGGAAGATTTCGGTTGACTTTCGCGCAGGATAGGAAATAAACTTATAATCACATGCCTATGAGAATTTTCAGAATGTTTCCTCTAAAACTAGAATAAGAACTACCATTGAGATAAAATTTTTAAAAGTTATTTAATTTTTTTTAAAAATATTATTAAACTTGTGACACCTTTTCAGAGAATTATTGATTTTCTTGACTTCGCTCCGAGATAAACTTACGATGACATATTTTTGAGAATTTTCAGAAGGTTTCCTCGGAAACTTTATTGTGAACTGCCACTGAGCTAAAATGTGAGGAGCTATTGAATTTTTTTTTAATTGTTAAACTTCACAATTTTTTAGAGGAAGACATTTTTGAGGGACTTTCATTGAAGATTAGAAATAAACTTACAACGATAGAACTGTGAAAGTTTTTAGACTGATTCCTCAGAAAGCGTACTGTGAGCTGAAACAAATTTCAAATTTCTAAAAATATTTAATTTTTTGAAAAACAAAATATTAAACTTTGCAATATTTCATAGAAGACCCGCTTTTTGTTTAACTTTCACTCCAGAAAAAAAATTAATTTACAATTTTAGAATCATGAAATTTTTCAGAATATTTCCTCGGAAACCATACTGTTTCCGAGGAAACAGTATGGTACTACAAATTTCAAATCTGAAAATCTCGTCAGTTTTCATAAAAAGAAGAAAGAAAAAACAATTATTTTAAACTCAAATTCAAAATTTGGAGACAAAAAAAAAATCTCAAAGTTACGCTTGATAAAAAAATTTTAATATGCCAATTTTGAACTTGAGTTTAAAAAACAATGTTTTTCTTTTATGAAAGCTGACTAGTTCTTCAGATTTAAAATTTACAGTAGTCCACAATATAATTTCCGAGGAAATATTTTGAAAAATTTCATAGCTCTACAGTTGTAAGTTTATTTCTTATCTGGAGTAAAAGTTACCCCAAAAGCAGACTTCTCCGAAAAAGTACCAAGTTTCGTAATTTTTTTCAAAAAATTAACAAACTTTTCAAATTTGAAATCTGTTTCACTTCACAGTATGGTTTTTGAGGAAACAGTCTGAAAGTTTTCATCATCGGCGTAGCTGGTTTGATTTTCTAGGTCGGGCTACAGCACTCTTTATCTTCGCGGTAGTTATTATATGTAAGTTAGCATTAATATGCTATTATTAATTAGAATTAGTTTATTATACGGCCCACAGAAGCAAGCCCGTACTCAGGGGGTGCATTTGGGGGGGGCAGTGCCCCCTCCCTTAAAAAATCCCCCCACCCTCCCAAAAGGCCTTTGGAAAAATTTTACTGCACTCCCAGATTTGCATATACTCCCAGATCAAAAAGTGATTTGAAAAAATAAAAAAAGTTAAAGTTAAAATTAGTTTCAAAAGTTTTAGACATTTTTTAAAGAGTTCTATAATCCTGCTTTACAACCAGTAAAGTTTAAACGACAGATGTGTATTTTCAACACTAAACCAAGTTTTAAAACCCCAATGATTATTGATATTACATGACCGAAAATATTTGTCTTGCATTTAACCAAGATATTGTTAAAAATCTCAGACTATATGATTATGTTGACTGGTTTGTCAACATGGGCAAGCGAATGTCCTAAATTGTTAATTCGGTATATCATATTTGAGTACCTAGCGTTAAACTAAACAAATATAGAATTGCTATAAATTGTGTGTTTAATGCATCTTCCCTAGTGAAATATCAAATTCAGGTTTTAGAACAATGAAAGTATTTTCAGGAGCTTACTTTAAAATTATAAAAAAAAGGAGGAAAAATAATGTGCGGCATTACTGCACACTACTTTTACCGCAGCGATAACTAAAAGTTTTGTTTTGTGAACTGAACTGAATAATTATAAAATTAAATATTAATCAGATGAAAAACAAAATTTAACTAAAATATATGGTGGTAGCAAAAAGTCCTGAAAACACTCATTTTTGTTTCACCTAAATTTTATGGTTGACTGAATTTTTCATAATGGAATTATCGTAATTTTTGAAATATTGTAAGTGACTCTAATTTACTTTCAATACTTTCCAACAAGACTGAAAAGTGTTTATGATATAAGTCTGTCTGTCCATCCATGTTCTAACTACCGTAAAAACAGAGGGTGTTTATACGTATTTTATAGAATCATTTCGAGGTCATATAATTGATGGCTTCGATAGAATGATTGAAATTTTAAAATATGCATATTCATATTTAAAATAATATCGACGATAAAGCAGGGGTACGATTCAGGAATTTTTCGCAGGGTTTCGTTTTTGAGAATTACAATGTCTATTTTTGTGAATTTTCATCATTTTTGTGAAAGTCACTTTTTTCTTAAAATGATTTACAAAAAAAGAAAGAAAAAATTAAGGTAATTTATTTTTACCAACTAAAGTTAGCGACTTTTAACAGCTTTTATATTTAACACCACGTCTGTGCATTTACTTAAGTTTTAGATGGTAAGTTGCTCGATTTTCTTACAATAAAATTAAAACCGGTAAGATTGCAGTTAGCAAAATTTGACCATACAGGGAGAAAAATCCTAAGTTGTATTACTTTTTATTAAATAAAACTTTTTAAAGCAACTATACTGTCGTTAAGCAGTAGAAATTTTGTACTTTTAAAATTTATCAATTCTTAGAAAAAGGAGCCTGAAGTTAACAGATTTTATTGGAACACGATAAGCTAGTAATAGTTCCTTTAAAACTTCTTAAATTTTTAAATCTAATGGTCTGCTCTAAAAAATTTAAACCTCTTTTTTGTGAGGGTAGAGGAGAAGAAAAAAGCATTTCCTGTAAGAGTTTTTTTTAATAATAAATTTAAATTTAAAATATAAAATTTACTCTTTTTGTCTGATTTGGACAGAAAACACAAAAATACATAGCATTCGTGGTTTGCATGCCAGTTTGTGCCTTCGATTTTCCAAGTAACCCCGAAACCACAGTGTACAGGTGGTAATGTATGTGCACATCTTAAATCTTCGTGGTTCCAAAAGTCCTCTGACCAGTTATTAATAGCTTTCAAGGGCACAAAAGTTTAGAAATTTCTTAAACTTCTAATGAGGGTCTAAGCAAATACATATAGCACATACAGTGTACCTGCTAAAGTCCGCTATCACCGCAATAATTTCTGAACGGCAAGAGCTGTAGTCATAAAAGTAGGGCCTAGGCATAGTAAAGTTGCCTTATGCTACGCAATTTAAACCGCTTACAGCGCCACTTGTTGGATAAATTCGTAGTGAACGTTTTTATCACAAAAACGATCCGAGTAAGGGAAAAAAGGCATATACAAAGTTGTTCAACATTATCTATTTGGTAAGAAAAGACACACTAATATTAATTTGCACATGGTTCTCATCAGTTGGCAAAATAATGCTATGCATAAAAGCACATTTGTTAGGTCGAATTTTTCAAAACTGTATTTAACTGACATTAAGCTCATTTATTCTTCATGCTTAAAGTGTTTTCTATCAGCAACAATGCACATCTTAGACGCTGGTCTGAAATTCCCGCTGGAGGATGTTCAGTATGGTTGGTGTCCCGCTGGCAAAAAGCACCAGTAATTTTATCATTTGGATTTTACCCTTTCAACATTAATATGGTCAAAATCTTAGCAGTAACTCGTATACAGTTAAATGCATTATTTAGTCCTAATCCTTCACACATTACTTTTCCTGCGAAACTAATCCTATTATACGAAACCACCAAAAATTCTGATCAGCCAGTTTCCAGTGTCAGGTCCAGGGGAAGTACTACGAGCTTCATCCTCCTCCTCCCCCCCCCCTCCCCCGAAAAAAAAAACTTAAGTGTAACATTTTACTTTATTGTACATTTTCCTTATGTCAAATAAGCTACAATTAGCCCTTTCCAAAACAAATTATATTGGTTTAATGTAACATTTTCCTTCATTGTACATTTAGTTTGGGTCAAATGAGTTTTATCTTAGAAATTAGCCCCTTCCCTGAAAAGGTCTGTCTGTGTCACTGCCATTTTCTAACTACCGAAATCGCTTCACCAGCAGCAAGAAGATACTCCTAAATGTAGACGGTAAACGAAAATATGATTTCTCGCTAACTGTTAATGACCGCAGAGATGATTTTCGACCCACAACCTCCACAGGCCCTGATTATCGCATGGGCCCTTAGAGCTCGTGCCCTGGGCGCACATATACAAATGGGCCCGAAATTGAGTTTAAAGCTATGGACAGGACAAGGCATGAAAATTGAGCAGGCTACATAAAGGGGCTTAAAATTTGAAAAGTCCTTTGGAACAAATATATTATGGTCAGGCTTACAACCAACCCTCCTATTATTAGTCCCGTATTTTTAGCCAGTCTTTTCAAAGCATATTCAAGGCAAGCATGCGCACACAAAAAAAGACTTCTATCAAAGTGAGGCAGATGTAGATGACTGCATCTCTCAATTCTCATACATGGAACCATACCTCACCGCTCTCTTCCGTCCTTCCAATGGAGTAAGTTAACTTATCACCCAGTCCCCGGTCAGCAAGAGAAAAAAAAAGTGAAAAAAGGAAGAAAATCTGAAACACGTTCAGATTTTAAATACGCGCTAAAGTGCTATATATTAAAAGCGTATCATAATAATTTATGCGTCGTCCCTATTTTCCTTCCTTATCCCATTAAGTTGGAAAGTGTATCATTATTCATGAGTGTGCCGTATTTTTCTTCCTTTTTTCCTAAAACTCATCTTTGGAATAGAAATCTATCTTAAAATTGCCACCTAAAACTATTTTACAATCTTCGCCAAGTATATTACAACTATACTTCACCGTTTTCAAAATTGTTTCGAATGAGCATCATAATCCATGAGTGTGCCCTGTTTGTCTTTTTTGGGTTGATTCCTATTTTCACGCCCCGACTCGCGCCAAGGTGGCGATAATTAAACATATGCAGTTACCATGACGATTTTTGCATTTATGTGGCAATCGTAATTTAGAGTTAAAATAGCGATCTGGAACAATATGTAAGTACAGCATTCCGTTAGATTTTTATTCATTTTGGGTTGCCAATTAATGTAGTTTTAATAAGTAAGTGTCTTCAAATTCCTTAACTGGTGTGTTTATCGCTGATCTGTTCACTTTAGTTTTCATCTAGTTCTTTTGGAAGCGTTGAAACTTGTGCATAACTCCTAGAGACCCATGACTGTAAAGCTCGCCAAAGTGCGGAGATTTTTTAAGTTGGCGAGAATGGGGTCATTAAAAGAGGAATCAACTCTTTCTGGTACCATAAAACACATCTTTGGTATCGAAATCTATCTCAAAATCGCTTACTGAAACTGTTTTACAATCTTCTGAGGCATATTCGAACTATAGGTATATTCCAACTATGTCGCGTAGACATTTTACACTGCTGGCCACCCAAATTGCAACACCAAGAAAAACAAGAGATATCACAACAAAATTTATTGTGTAGATAACATGTTGACCAAGTAACAAATGATTAAATTTACAGCATTCTATGAAGCGTGGTTCCTGCCAAAATCAGTACCCAGAGTAGCCGCCGTTGTTGGAGATCACAGCTGCCACACGCCTCGGCATTGATTCAAAGAGACTTTGAATGTGTTCTTGGGGTACAGCAGACCAAGCAGCTTCCACACGTTGCCAAAGTTGATCTGGTGTGACAGCTGGGGATGAACTCTGGGTCAGTCGTTGAGCAACCATGGACCACATGTTTTCTATCGGCGAAAGATCCGGAGAGCGCGCCGGCCAGGGAAGCAATTCAATCTGGTGATTGACGAAGAACCCTTGGACAATGCGTGCCACGTGTGGCCGTGCATTATCCTGCTGAAATATGGCTGTTGGCAAGCCCTGAAGGTAAGAAAGGACAACTGGCTCCAACACCTCGGAGATGTAGCGCTGGCTGGTTAAAGTACCGGCAATGCGTACTAGAGGAGTGCGAGAGAGATATCCGATACCGCCCCATACCATAATACCCGGTGCAGGACCAGTGTGACGGTGCATAATGCAGCTGTTCAGCATCCTCTCTCCACGGTGTCTCCAGACTCGAATCCGACCGTCGTGGTGTTGCATACAGAAGCGTGACTCGTCAGTAAAGAGAATTTCATTCCATTCTGTCGTCCACATCCTTCTTTCATCGCACCATTGGCGGCGGAGACGTCTGTGGTTCCGCGTCAGAGGTAGACAAAGCAACGGACGTCTTGCGGACAGACCATTCTGCTGTAAACGACGTCGAATGGTACGCGCAGACACTGGATGATGCGTTACAGACTGAATCTGCTGTGATATGGTTCGTGATGTGACTGAGCGGTCCGTCACTGCCATGCGTACAATCTGCCTGTCATCACGTGACGTGGTGCACTGAGGTCGATGCGGTCGATCACGTCTGTCCGTCGTACCCTCTTGCACCCAACGATCACATATCCGCATCACAGTTGTTTGGTTTCGTCCAATACGACGACCGATTTCCCTGAAAGATAACCCACAATCTCGGTATGCCACTATCCTTCCTCTGTCAAACTCGGATACTTGATCAAAAGATGATCGTTGTTTCCTACGAGGCATAATTTATCGTTTTTTTGAAAAAAAAGCAAGAAAAACACAATTGCTGTACTTGAAACCGTCGAAATCTCCAAGCCTTAAATAGCGCTTTGAGGTGGCGCCACAGGCGCGCTTGATGTGCGTCTGCGCTGAAATTCTAATCATTTGCATATCTCACCTCAGCTAATGCATGTTGTAAATTTCATATTATTTGCATGCTTCCTTCAGGGTGTTGCATTTACGATGGCCAGCAGTGTAAATACTGTTTGGAATGGTCATCATAATCCATGAGTGTACTATGTTTTCCTTCCTTGTTCCATGAAACATTTCTTCGGCATAGAAATCTATATTAAAATCGCCTACCAAAACTAACAATTTTTGCCAGACATAGTCAAACTATACTTCACTTTTGTAAATACCATTTGGAAAGTGTTTCAAAATCAATGAGTGTACCGTATTTGTCTTCTCTGTTCTATAAAGCACTTCTTCGGAATTAAAATCTATATTAAAATCCCTACTAAAACTATTTTACAATATTCGCCAGGCGTTTTCTAACTATACTCGAAATATATTTTTAATAAATTGTCGCGTTTTGGCACCAAATTTAGCGACCAGTTATGAAAAATTGCAAACCTTGTGCGACTTTCAGCACTTTATTAAGCCCCCCCCCCTCCCTCCGCGTTATCTGGCAAACAGGTCTGAAAATATATTCACCGTGACTGTTCATATCTAAAAAACATGTCGACAAGATCGCGTAGACAAAATTCTCGTACTGAGCGAAATACACCCTAATGCTAAAAATATGGTCCCAAGAAGGGATTTTCCTTGACCTCGTCATAGATTATGGTCTCAGCATGGGGAGGGGAATCTCATTAACTTGCTTCCTCAAAAAAAATCGCTAGAACTGGAACAGCTAGTTAGAACTTTACTATATGATATCTTTTGCAATTTTTTTTTTCAGCGTTTCTCATTAATGAATTTATTTTGTACAACTAGTTCATTCTTATTACTTATCGGAAAAAGATTAAAATTTTTCTAGGGTGGGCTTAGCCTACCCTAACACCCCCCCCCCCCTCTGTTACGCCAATGTTAATATCTTAATTTAGGCATAATTCAGAGAGCTCTGTTATGGGTCTAGCTCTGGGAGCCTTGTTATCCCGAACCAAAAGGAAGAAATGCAATAGAGTATTTTCACGTGACGTCACGTCACAAATTTTTTTTTTTTGGCCTACTCTAAATTGGCCAGCTTTTTGGACATAGAATGTCCCCGATTTTGTAGGAAAATTGGTGACATTTATAATTAATGAAATAATTAACATTAATTTAATTAAAAACAATGCGGTTGATTCCTACTTTAGGACCCCACTTGGCGCGATTCGGGGCCGTCGCTATTAGCAACGGGCCTGCGCGTGGATTGCCCCCTCGAAAATTGAGTTTATCATTGAGGCCTGTTTTCCCATTAGCACTGTTCTATTTTATTATTATAAGTATTATAAATATTATATTATTTTATTATTTTAAAACAGTTTTTTTGTAGTTTTGTCGTACTAAAGAACTTTAGATGTAGATAATCATTTCGTGAAGATTGAGTCATTTTTTTTATGGTAATTTATCATAAAATTCGAACATTTTGCTCTGAATTTAAAGGTAAGGGCGAGATTCAAGTGAAACGCGCGCGATCGAGCTCGAATTGAACGTTTTTCAGTCCCCAGTTCCCAGTTCAGTCCCCAGAATGCTTCCAATGAACAAAGTATCGTGCTGTCACGTGATCAAAACACGATTGTTTTGTTTCAGTTGAATAAGAAACATTGATATATTTCGAAGTTTCCCCTGTTCGCTGCGGAAAACGTTCGAATTGTGTTTCACTTGAATCTCGCCCTTAGTGTAAACTTGTATAATTTATTTAGAAGTTCTAAAAATATGTATGTAAATCAAGTTTAGTGAATTAATATTCACGTGCTGTTTATAAATTATTTTCATCTGAAATCGTACTACTTGAGTAGTTTGTTATACAGTAGTACATAAGCGTGTCTTTGTAATACTAGTTAGACGATGTTGTCTATTCAATTTTTCAGTCGAAAATGTTATTTATTAGTTATATGTGCATTGATTCTGTGATTTAGACATGTGTAGCCAGCTTTCAGTGCAGAAGTACAGTAAATTATAAATTATTAATTTTGTATATGTATACGTAGAAACTTCAAATGCAGTTAATATTTTGTGCATGAGTTCATTATGTTCCATTCCAAAGTTCGATTGAGATAGCGACAAAAGAATAACTTTTATATAATACTTGGAATTGCTATAATACAGAATAATTAAATAAGAAAGCGTTTATTTTTGGTTTGCTACAGTGTTTAGTTCAGCTTTTGAAGAGGTATCCTGAAAATTTTCCAGTCATTGAGCTGTTGGTTTATCTTACTTTGTAATCAAAGGCCGTTAAGCAAGGTTTTTTTTTATTTTTTATTTAGCTACAAACTTAATACAGTGAAACTTCTTGGAGCGAACACCCTCCGCTCCGCGAAACATCGGTCGTTAAGAGAGGTTGTCGCTTAAAGAAGTATAAACATTTGGTAGCCGAGAAAGAAAAGTGCTAAAATATATTGTTTGTTTTGTTTTTTATGTAATTTCATAATAAATTGCATGAGTAATTATGTAAACAAATTTTAAATATTTTTCAAATATTTAGGAATTTCAGCTTGTTTCATTCTTTATTCGCACTTCGAGTGTACTTCACTCTCTGGTGCATTTTTTTTTTTTTTTTTTACCTCTGCCAAAAGAGCATTTATTCCGATATCTTCATGCATTCTGAATTTGTCATAATAAAATCTATTTGCTTTTTAGGTTTTCCCACAATCAGAAGTAACCTCCAAATTTCTCTTCGAATTTCTTTTTTCGTGTGATTCGAACACATCAGTGCGCTGCCAGTAGTAAAATCACTCGTTTCTTAGACGTGTCTCTTCTCTAACGTACACGATTTGTACGTAATGTGTGCCTGTACTTGCACTGCTGTCGATTTGCAGTAGAGCGACTGGTTTAGAATGTGGTTTTTATTTACTTTACTTCCGGTAAAATACAAGAAAATTTTCGGACAGGGAACTGGGACCGGTCACTTATAGAGGGTTGTGTGGTGTCTTCTAGAGGCTCTTTTAACATTAACTAGATAGGGTAAAAAATCGGTGCCTTAAAAAATGTGTCGTTTCAGGAGGAGGATTCACTGAATAGAAGTGGTCGCTCATAGAAGTTTCACTGTATACAGCAATGCAAGGACGAAAACATTGTCTTCAAGCACCAATTAGTAATCACTTAAAAAAAAGATATTTGAATATTCGTAGTATTTCCTAGTATGGTTTTCTAAAATTTAATATTTTTCTTTGGAAGAAAAAAAAAATATGGAATTATAAATCCTTTTCATTTCGGGAATGGTAAAATTTTCAATACATAAGTTTAGCATGAAAACAACGTGTTTAGCCATGCTATGTTACGTGATTCTTAATCCTTTTGATTTCTTTCATCTTCCCTTAAAGTTCGTACTACTATTTATGGGACACATTTTATTAAGTGATTTATTCTAAATGTTTCTCGTTAAGTTAATTTACATTATTTTTAAGTTAGATGCCAAAGGAATGCAGTACACCAGGTTGTACTTCTAACTATAATAAACATTCACCAAATATCCACGTCTTACAAAAGATTAAAAATTAAATATTATAGCAGTACTTAAATGATGTGTATGCGAATTGTAAATGTCAAATATCTTCATTTCTATTCCAGCATCTGGTCATATATTCTGTTAATATATTAACTGGACAAAATTTAATGACCGCAAATTTAATAACTGTTAGTTAATTTTATTTAAAAAGTGGTTATGGTTGTAACTGCTTTTAAAATGTGAAACTTAAATATTCAGTATAAGGAAATTCATAAAAATATCAATATAAATAAACTGTTTATCATTTATGAATATGTTTACCTTAATGTATAATAAAAATCAGCTTAATTTGTTTCATGTATATGAAAAATCAAGCCAAAATAATGAATCACGAGAGTAAGCATGCTTTGTTTTTCCTTCGAATTACACACATCTATTTGCTTTAATTTCCACATGTATCCTAGTAAAGAAACTAATAAAATTAGTAGCACAATTATGACATAAATCTACATTAAATAACGTTTCAAAGCCTTGGAAAGCTTAAAAAATGCTTGATGGATACGTGAAAACGCGAGCATCCGTAGGCCTCATTGGATGACTCATCGAAATACACGCGCAGGCCCGTTACAAATAGGGAAGGCCCCGCGCGATTTCAAAAAACGCCATTTTGGCTCGTTTCCCCATCTCCAGTGACTCCAGGAGCTGCAACCTTCCCATAGTTACTACGGGAAAAGGCATACAAATTAGCGATGAACATACGAAATAAGCAAATTTGAAAGAATTTTGAAAAAAAAAAATATATATATATATATATATATATAAAGGATATTTTACTCACATGACCTGTTGAACAGAACTTTTTTTAGTAAACTATTTTCCAGTTATTTCGCTATTCATTTATTTGGTCTATTCCTTTTTGATATGTTTGGATTTTAGAACGAATTTTCTAAGACGATTTTTTTTTTTTAAATCTAAACGCTAGATTTTTTTTTTTTAACGACATTCATATTTTAGTAAAAAATCGTAACTCTCAAGAGTAAAATAATCGTTTGAAATCTAAAAACGAACATTTTAAAATCTAAAAACTTGAATTTATTTTTCCTGCAATCATATCTTAGTTAAATCATGGCACCCGGGATCAAAATGGCGGCTTTCACAAGGATTGCCATATTTTCGCATAAAGTACATATATGCATTTATTACAACATATATGCATTTATCATTAGCTTGGCGGAGTGGGGTCCTAAAGTAGGAACCAACCAAACAATGCAATAATTAAAAATTGTCCCCGATTCCTGTTTCACATTTTGGGGAATATATTGCCTTCCAATACAAAAGTCCAATATGCTACATCTTTCTTTTGTTAACATAAAACCAAATTAATTATCTCGAATACATGGGTACCGAGTGGGGGGGGGGAAACATATCAATTCCCGGGCATTATGGTTTTCATATATACATATACATGTTTGTGATCATGTGTGATGTTTTCCCCTCCACCGAACTCCCCTCCCTAAACACTGAATTCTCCGATGATCAAATTTTGAAATTTTTTGACCCGTGTATAAGCCCCCCCCCCCACTTTCAATCCGAATTTTTGTCAAAAAAAGGTGGGCTTATACACGGGTATATACGGTATATAAAGGATATTTTACTCACATGACCTGTTGAACAGAACTTTTTTTAGTAAACTATTTTCCAGTTATTTCGCTATTCATTTATTTGGTCTATTCCTTTTTGATATGTTTGGATTTTAGAACGAATTTTCTAAGACGATTTTTTTTTTTTTAATCTAAACGCTAGATTTTTTTTTTTTAACGACATTCATATTTTAGTAAAAAATCGTAACTCTCAAGAGTAAAATAATCGTTTGAAATCTAAAAACGAACATTTTAAAATCTAAAAACTTGAATTTATTTTTCCTGCAATCATATCTTAGTTAAATCATGGCACCCGGGATCAAAATGGCGGCTTTCACAAGGATTGCCATATTTTCGCATAAAGTACATATATGCATTTATTACAACATATATGCATTTATCATTAGCTTGGCGGAGTGGGGTCCTAAAGTAGGAACCAACCAAACAATGCAATAATTAAAAATTGTCCCCGATTCCTGTTTCACATTTTGGGGACAATTTGAAAAACGTCCTGAAATTGGGAACTGCTCCCGGAAAATGGGTCCGTTTTTTCACCTTAAAGCCAGATTCATACTGGCCGTACCGCACCGCTAAGACGCCGCAATGACGTCACGTGGCGGTGCAACACGGCCCCCGCGCGGCGAGCGCCGAGGGTTTGCGCATTATCTGGCGAGAACAGGTATTCCGCAGCGACCGCAAAGCTACAGCCAATTACAGAAGAGCTTTTACAGCTACAGTCAATTACAGAACAGCATTGGTGTATTTACTTGCGGCACCGCAAGCTCGCCGCGCGGACAGCCAACGGTCCAAAACGGTGAAACAGTACGGCATGGTTGCGATGCGGCGCGGCAGGGGGTAGCCCAGTCACTCTGATGGCGCATATAAAACGTCAAGTTGGAGGAGTCATCAGACTGGATCGGTAAGACCGGGGCCATCGCTAAGCAACGGGCCTGCTTATGAGTTGCCATCGCTAAAAATGAGTTTATCATTGAGGCCTGTTTTCCCTAGTCACAGTATTCTATTTTATTATTCTAAGTATTATAAATGTTATATTATTTTATTATTTTAAAACAATTTTTTTATACTTTTGTCGTACTAAAGAACTTTAGATGTAGGTAATCGTTTTGTGAATCTTGCGCCATTTTCTTTCGTGAAAATTTATCCTAAAATTCGAACATTTTGCTCTGAATGTAAAGGTAAGTGAACGCTTATAATGTATTTAGAAATTCTAAAAATATGTATGTAAATCATGTTTAGTGAATAATTACTCATGTGTTATTTATAAATAAATTATTTTAATCAGAAATCGTATTATTTGAGTAGTTTTTATTCTTGTAAATAGCATGACGTTGTGATACTATTTAGACAATTTAATTTTGCCAGTTGAAAATGTTATTTATCAGTTATATATGCCTTGATTATGTGATTAAGACTTACATCTGGTACAGTGCAGAAATACGGTAAATTATAAATTATTGATTTTTCCCGTTTATACAGAAACTTCAAATGCAGTTAATATTTTGTACAAGCGTTCATTATGCTTTCTCAATTCCTAAGTTCGATTGAGAAAGTGACAAAAGAATAATATATACTATATGAAATGTCTTTATTAAAGAATAATTAATTCAGGGATCACGCTACAGAGCGTATTTATCAATTTTCTCCAATATACATGATATCCCGAAAACCCTTAAATGTGCTTTAATACATCATTTGTTAAAGATTAATGTTGAATTGTTTAAAATAACGTAGGAAATACGACTACGTTCATGAAATATTCATTATAAAAATGTCTTTCTCATTTGTGTATTTAGTTATTTTAAAGTATATTAAATATCCACTTGTGAAACTAAAATAAGCAATCGTGAATCATGAGAGTAAGCGCTACTTTGTTTTTCCTTCAAATTATATGCATCTATTTTCTTTATGTAAATATGTATCATAGCAAACAAATTAATCTTGAGTTCGTACTTGAATTAGTAGCACAATTACTACTTAAAACTACATTAAATAACGCTTAAAAGCACTGAGAAGCTTAAGAAATGCCTGATGTATACGTGAAGACTCGAGCATCCGTAGGCCTCTTTGGATGGCTCATCAAAATACACGCGCAGGCCCGTTACTAATTGCGAAGGCCCCGGTAAGACAAATAAATGTCCATGGTTTCACCATGGCTGACTGGGATCTTCCCTTCCCCGGCTATCCAGACGAAACTGAGAACAATAGGAAACTCCGTATAAGCGGTAGTTCGCATTCCTTCCGCCGTGGTGTAGTTATATGTCCTGAACAGAGCGATTTAAAGGGCCAGTCCATATGATTAAAGGGGCATTAAAACTGTCAAAAATACTTGATTAATTTTTTTTGTTTTGTTTTGTTTAAATAGAATGTATCTTTATCTATAAATATTTTGAAACGTTTCTTCATCCATGCACATATTGAAAAAAAATTTAAGAAATTGTTAGTTGGTTAATGCTTTTAGGAGCTTCTTCGACATGTAATAAATTAATAATTAATAAATATATTAAATTATGTTTTATTTAAATCTTCAGAAGACTGTAATACTTTTCAAAGACTTGTTTTTCGGAACTCCTACATATTTTAATATATTAATACAGCATTCTCCCTATACGTAAAAAACACTCAAAATACTGGGGTTAAACGATAAAATAAATAAAAACTTTGTGAAAAAAACACACATAAAATGTAACTTATAATAGTTACGATCGTTTCGACCAAAAAATTCTTTCGGTCTGCATCAGAAAAAGTCCGAGACGCAGGGGCGTAGCCAGAGGGGGCTGCTGCCCCCCGCCCCGAAATGGGACAATTTACTTAGCTTACAATTTGATATTTAGCTTACAATGAACTTTAGCTTTTTAGCTTTAAATTTAATACCCAGCCCACCCCGAAATAAAATCCTCGCTACGCTACTGCGCGAGACGAACGTCTTTGTCTGATGAAGACCGAAAGAATTTTTTGGTCGAAACGCTGGTAACGTATTATAAGTTACATTTTATGTGTGTTTTTTTCACAAAGTTTTTATTTATTTTATTCTGCCTATACTTCCGTGTATACGTATGTTCGTGTCAGTGGCGTAGCCAAGGGGGCATAGGGGACTGCGAACATCCCGTAGGAATAACATGTATTCAAATTCTATCTGTAGGAAACCGAACAAAACTGCAGACCGTTAGATCGACAGCCGCGCGGTAGACCCGAACGTGGGACCGTAACGCTTCCACCATCTACCATGTTCAGTGTCTTATTTACTTACGTATTTAATTATTTATTTATTGCAGTATAATTTGTTTAGATAACTGAGCCCATCCTCCAGAAAATTTCATATTTTTATTTATTATTTTTGTTAATCTTTTTAAAGTAATTTTAAACAATTTGACTTAGCTGCTGAATAATTTGCACAGAGAATTTTCCTCTTTTCTTTTTAATAATACACCTAAGCAGAAGGGTGGAGGGCTTGGTCGGAGGACATTTTATGGGGTTCTAAGGCATATTCATGTTTCACCTGGAGAAAACCGCCCAAAACTCCATGACATTTTAATCTTCTTAAAATGATTTAACCATAGGCGTTATACCGCCTCTAGAAATTTTCTGCCTGGGTCGGGCGCCCCCCCCCCCCTTACGCCATGCCACTGCGAACATCCCCCACTAATCTGAAAAAAAATTTCTGATTCTAATGTAAACGCATCCTTTCACAAATCTTTGAAAAGCGAAAGTACTACAAAATTAGCTTTTCTTTTAAATATTTCAAAATGAAAATTGGCCTAAAATTTGGATTATTTCTCATCTTAAAAATTCTCCGACGAATGAATAAGGAGACCCCGAAAGGGGAGGGTCACAGGCTCCCTGACAGGGGGCACGTGCACCCCCCCCTGGATCCCCTGCTGGCGCCTATTTTCATTATTAGAATAATTCGTTAAACCACAAAAAGATTAAAATTTATCCTTGCCATGGGTATACTAAACCAAAACCTAATAATACGAACCAGTAGCGTAACGAGAATTTTTTCTTGGGGGGGGGGTTACGACTACTACAACTCACATTTGTGTATAAGTGTGTGTGTGATAAGGGAGCGAAGCATATGCATTTTGTATGGTAAAAAATTTCTCATCGGAGGGGGGGTGACCCCCTCTGCCCCCCTTGGCTACGCCACTGACACGAACATACGTATACGTATTGCAAAATAAAAACTTTGTGAAAAACACACACATAAAATGTAACTTCAATACGATTGTTTCGACCAAAAATTCTTTCAGTCTTCATCAGAGAAAGACCTCCGTCTCGCGCAGTGCCGTAGCCAGGATTTCATTTCAGGGTAAGCTGGGTATTAAATTTAAAGCTAAAGTTCAATTGTAAGCTAAATATCAAATTGTAAGCTAAGTAAATTGTCCCATTTCGGGGCGCGGGGCAGCAGCCCCCCTTTGGCTACGCCCCTACGTCTCGGACTTTTTCTGATGCAGACCGAAAGAATTTTTTGGTCGAAACGATCGTAACTATTATAAGTTACATTTTATGTGTGTTTTTTCACAAAGTTTTTATTTATTTTATCGTTTAACCCCAGTATGTTGAGTGTTTTTTACGTATAGCGAGAATGCTGTATTAATATATTAAAATATGTAGGAGTTCCGAAAAACAAGTCTTTGAAAAGTATTACAGTCTTCTGAAGATTTAAATAAAACATAATTTAATATATTTATTAAATATTAATTTATTACATGTCGAAGAAGCTCCTAAAAGCATTAACCAACTAACAATTTCTTAAATTTTTTTTCAATATGTGCATGGATGAAGAAACGTTTCAAAATATTTATAGATAAAGATACATTGTGTTTAAACAAAACAAAACAAAAAAAAATTAATCAAGCATTTTTGACAGTTT
>JAWZYV010015999.1:0-44673 GCA_038373885.1 Cheiracanthium punctorium
TTATTTGTAAAGTCTATTCATTAAACAAAAAGTAAAGAGCAAAAAGATGCTATATGTTTGACATAATTAATAAAAATTGCAAGTTTTACTCCCTTGACCAAATTTCAAAAAAGAACCTATTTACAAAAAACAGTATAACATGGTTAGTAGGATGGTTAATACGGAGTATGTCTCTCGGACGATGCAATACAGGCCTGACAACGCCTAGGCATGCTGAGTATCAAATGATCAATCTGATCTTGGGGAATATTACACCACTCATCAAGCAATGCACTCCGAAATTCCGGTAGACAGGTGGGAGGGGGTTGACGGGCTGCAATTCGTCGGCCAAGCATATCCTACACATGCTCTATTGGATTCAAGTCCGGTGAGTATGCTGGCCAATGCATACGGGTGATATCCTCCGATTGAAGGCATTCGTCTACAATGTTTGCACGGTGAGGACGGGCGTTGTCATCCATAAACACAAATTCAGCACCCATGGCGCCCCGAAACAAACGTACATGTTGTTCCAGAATGACATCCCGATAGATGTGGCCTGTCATCGTTACACTCTGAACATGCAGGTCAATTCTGGAACCAAGAATAATTCCTCCCCAAACGAGCCATCCTGCACCACCGTAACGGTGTCTTTCAATGGTGTTCTCTTGGTGGTAACGGGTACCTGGCGCTCTCCAGATGAATGTCTAGAGAGAATCAGACTCCAAACTAAACCTGGACTCGTCGGAAAACATCACACAAGACCACTGTTGCGGTGTCCACAATGCATGCTCTCTACTCCAGGTTAATCGCAGGCGACAGTGAGTTGCGGTAAGTGGAACACATCTGACAGGCCTACGAGCATATAGACCAATGTGCCCTAAGCGTCTGTACACGGTCTGCCTTGAAACTGTCGTACCGGTAGCTGAAGAGAGCTGACGAGACAGGTCTGATGCTGTACTCCGTCTGTTTCTTTTGGCAGTAACTGCCAAATAGCGGTCCTCATTCGGCGTTGTAACTCGGGGGCGACCTGTGCTGTAACGTCTACTCACATTACCATCATCTTGGAATCGTTGCCAAAGCCTGGAGATGACACTCTGGGCGATTCCAAGTTCCTCGGATACTTCCAGCTGGGTACGTCCACATTCCAGTCGTCCGATAATTCTGCCACGTAAAACATCATCCAAATGCCTCCTTTGTGCCATAACTATGCGGTTTTTGCACTGAAAGGCTTTCACAGCGCTTGTGAACAATTTTACTTCTTTGCCACCATTCCTTATATACCCCTCTCTTACACTCTCGTCATTGTGACGTACCATCCACGCCATCTGGTGGTTTCCTGTAATTTGCATATTCTTCTTCAAGATGTGTGTGATCATTCCACAGGTGAAATTTTTATTTTAGAGATCAATTTCTGTGTGATTCTGAATTATCCTTAATTTATGGACATGAGTGTATATGAGCTGTAAAGTGATTTTATTTCTTCGTTGCAATACAAGAGCAAGAAAGCACGACAAAACACATTATGTATTTCTACTAAACATCTGTGGCCTTTTAGAGGAAAGATAATTTTCAGCGTCAAATTTTTAGGGTCGAATAAAGAAGGCTTCCTTTTCTTTTTATCTGTTAATTTTTAAACCCTGACTTGGTTAGGGAACCCGATTGATTTCTGATTTCGTTTTTATACCTGTAGAAAGATTTCTTCTACTTTTGCACAACCATAGATCAAAATAGGGTAGGTAGTATTATGTTAGTGAAAAAAGATCTCAAATAATTCGACACCAGAGGGGGCTTTTCTGCATGGGGACTAACGCATATGCATGTGCGGCTCTATTTTAAGATCTGCGAATGTAAAAAAGAATCTTCTGTCAGCAAAATTTTTCTTATTTGTATAAAAAAAAAATCATACTCAATACATTTCATTTTTGTCCAATTAAAATAAATAAATAAATTCATATTCTATTTTTTTACATTACAGCTTCATTAGTAACAGAATTCGTTGTTGCAACTTAAGTTCTTAAATTCAACATTCCAATGAAACTTACGTCATTTCTAGAGTTCTTAGACTCGTAAAGTGAAAATACATAAATATGAAACCAATAGAATATTAACTTACTGTCGCTTCAAAATACCCGAATTTTTAATATTATTCTAATTATTAGCATTTTATATTCTTTGCATGTGTGGCTACATTTCCACGAAGCTTATTACTAGCAGTAACACTTTCAGAGCATCCGAAACAGCGCATTCGCATATGTGTTAGCCCAGCAGCAGATAAAACGTCATCTGCTCTCGTAAAATTTGGGAGCTTTGGCACTGCAGACCACAAACAAACAAATGATGAATACCACAAAGCACAAACAAACAAATGATAAATTTCAATTTCTGCTAATTGTTGAAGGGATGTCACCTGTTAAATAATAATGGCAAGATGCATTACAAGGAGCAGCACAAAATTCGTAATCTTAATTATTGTATATCTTTAAAATTTCGATAAAACCCTGAGTAATTATATAAGTGAATCCTGATTGTATATTTCGATTACACTTCTTTTCAAGTTATTTACCTCTAATAAACTTTTTTCTTATCGATAGGTATCACTAGAAAGGATGGAAAAGAACCTACGATGCGTTCCAACAAATTGTTAAAGGCATTTCTCAGAATAATAGCATTAACTATTTTAAAAGTTTTGAAAGACTTACTACTACTTTGAAGAGTTCGACTCCATGTTCGTCGGATCAGAATTACCGAAACATTGTCTACTTAAAATTTCTCAGTTACGTCTCTTCTTCAAAAATTGTAAAACGAATTATTTTTCCAGGCGGTAGTAACTCTAAGAAATGCGTGTAAACTTGCATGAGGAACTTCTTTGAAGTATTATTGGCATATCGCAGAATAATTAATCTGAAATGTATATTCGAAAAACGGTTCATTAAATAAATAGCTGGCTTCTTCAAAATTAAAGTGTAAATTATTAGCTATTACATAACTTTATCCATTTTGCTAGATTTTTCTAAAAAAAAAGGACTAGTTTTGTTCTATGACAAACTTACAATGACAAGCTTATGAACAGTTTAATAATTAAGTTATTTCTGGGACTTGAATAGTTTTAGAATGTCTCCTCGCAAACTGTACCGTGAACCCTTACAAGCATTAAATCAATGAGGTTTACGAAACATTTCTTAGACACACATTATTTTACTGAACGTGTCTCATTTGAAAAAAAAATTCAGTTCGATTCTGTATTTGTGGAATATTCATTAATTTAAGTATTCTCATAATCATGAAACATTCATTAAGTTTATCCTTGCAAGAACGCAAAATTCACCTTATGAAGGAACATTGAATTTTCTTCTATCTCTGGTGTAGTTTGCTATGTAAACTGTTTGCGTAGTGTTAAGGAAAACCTACATAAGGGGTCTGCCAAAGGAGGGGGGGGGGGCTTGGATGGAGGGCATGCAAGGGGCAATAAACTATTTAGTGGCCATATTATACGCTTTTTTGGAACAGTGTTATGCTCTTAAGATATCAGTAATACTCTAAGAGATCTAGATTTCTGTTCTTGTTTGTTTGTTAGTTTTGTTTTGTTATGTTTTTCGTTTTAAATTCTTTTTTTTTATTATTATTATTATAGAAATTACGGTTTATATATACCCCTCTTTTTTATATTCAAAACATTTTTCCCCCTTCTGAATGGTGTTAGTTTGATAAAATGCAAGCAGAGTCATACCCTTTTTTTTTTCTGGAAACATATCACAGAATTTTATTAATTAATTTTAAAAAATTTCAGTAAAACTGAGAAGGAGGTTCCATTCTTTCCTCTCTGAACCAAATTTTTTCAAACCGCAAGTCCTTAAAATAATCCAATTAGTAGTGCATCTCTTCTTTCCTCTCCTGCAAACAGACTTACTTTTGACAGACAAACAATGCCAGATGCTAGAAAACAAGAACAAAAGCAGGATTTATATGTGTGAAGCATTAAAAAACTGAGAAGTACTGAACAAGCAATCACCACTGTTATATATTATTTAAAGAAAAAAAACTCAATAGAACTGATAATAGTTTGATCTAGTCTCCCTTTGCCATTTTTTCTTTGAAAGCATAAATCGTTAAAATTTTCCATTTCGTGCCCCTTTGTGTACTTTGCCTGTAAAACTGATTTTTCCTTTCGAAGAGTGTAAGAGCTGGAAAACAAAAACGAATAGGGTAGTCGGGGATAAAGGTCTACACAAGGCAAAGATCCGAATGCGGTTTTTTTTTTTATTATTATTATTTAGAAATCTAAATTAGCCACACTGATTTTTTCACAAAGTTCCCTAGACGACACTGGTTTTGCAAACAAAGAATCCCGGATGTGTGATTGTCAGTTTTCATTCTATGAGGTAAATTACTTTTATGCGTGTTTTGATGTAGTTTATAAAAAATTTTGAGCTTATTTTTTGCTCGCAATTTCACAGATTTATGTTTAAAGGGATTTTTGTATGTGAAGCTAATCTATTAATGCTCTCATTATTTTATGTTTCAAGTGATACGACTTTTGATCAAAACCGCAGGAAAGCAATTTTCATATCTTCATCAAATGGAGCAAGGATCCGCATGTACAATGGGGTAAAGATCCGTATACGGATCTTACCCCTAATGTTTTGGGGTTTATAATAATGGTTTGTTGCCTAATATTGGTGTTGTTTGTCTGATATTCGCATTTTGTGTCAAGTCCTGAGCCTTCCATTAACCATCCTATTGTGCTAAGTTCTGGGACTTCTAATGATGATGTCCATCAGGTCGGGAAAAATCTGTTGCCCAACATGCAAGGTCATGTAAAATATTTAGCAAGGCACATATTTTATTTTATTTATTATTATTGTCACTGATTCGGTTTGTGATTGTAACATTTACGCTCACATCAGTTCGTTTTAGCAATATGAAAAGTTTTTTTACGGCCCTTAGAGATTTGAGTTCCTTTTAGTTCTGCAATTGCCAACTATCTTCCACCTATCTTATAAGTTTCTCTAGTTAAATTTAACTGACAATGGTTTTTTTTTTGTTTGTTTGTTTTTGTTAGACTAAGTTTTGAATACATACTTTAGAGATTGTTATCATATTAAATCAAAATTTTCTAGGCAGTTCCTAGCAAAATTTTTTTAAAAATGAAAAATTTAATTATACTCCACAAGTATTGATGGTGCTGACAGCACCTTCAGTTGAGCAGACCCTTTGTTGAGCAGACAATCTCACAACCTGACAAATAATAATTTTGCAGCAAAGGCAACTTTGCAAGTGGGTTTCATTCTGAGTTTTGTGCCATGTCCACCATCGCGGATCATTACCCCAGTAGATGGGGCAAAGATCCAAAAATACCAAAATCTGTTAAAGTCACTCCCAGATTTTACGTATTTTATTTTAGATAAAAGTGATCATTTGAGATAGCAGGTAAAGGTCTAAACTATATTCTAATAAAAAGTTTAGGTTCATAACTTGTTGCAATTTTTCAGAAATGAAGTATAATTCAAAATTGCGGACCTTTGCCCCCACCTACCCTATAACTTCATGTGAAGTGTTATAGGCATATTTCGAAGTAAATAATCTCAATCATTCAATATGATTAAAATATTTCCAACAATCATTTAATTAATAATTATTACATATTTTATATCTCTCGAGCTATCAAGTTGATCTAATCTTTATTTTCCGTTTAAAAAGATTACTATAATACTTATTTTTTTTTTTAATTATAATACTTAGTTTTAAAGGGTATAATAACTATAGATACTGATTCAATCTCTAAGAATAACCTTTTTTCTTAACACCTTCCTGCACTAGAAGCTATTAAAAACCACAGAGATAATGATTTTATTAATTTATTGGGTGTTCATATGCCGATTACTAATATTTTAGGCTTTAACTTATGTAAGGAAACTAATTTTAATTTAATGTTAACAGTTTTGCTCACTTTTCTCCATGTTTAAATAAAGATTATCGTAATTTCATTAGTACCCTTTGTTGTAGAGTAAAATTTCTTTTCAGAACAGTTCAAAGAAAAGAAAAATACAACTATACTCATAAATTATTAAAATCTGTTACTTATAATCACGTTAAATAATTATGGATTTTATCTTTTTAAATGTATATGGTGCTTTAAAGGGGTGACTTTTGCTGAAACAAGTGGTATGATCAGAAGAAAGAAGTTATTTATGTAGACATTAATAATTTTAAAAAGATTTATAAAAAAGAAAGATGTACAGTTTTTGGGACACCCTGTATGTATATATGTATATACATGTGCGTGTGTGTGTATACAGGGTGTCCCAAAAACACTGAATTAGGCTTTTATTACTTAAATATTGATCATAGACGTGTAGTAAAAAAAGTTAAAGAATTTTATCGTATCGATTAGAATTTTCGTAAGATTAAATCTAAATAAAGACAAAATTTAAATTTTTATACTGCCCTCGTACGAAAAATTACCAATTAGTCAACCTTGCCCCATTTATTAATTAGGGGATGTACAATGTTTCAGCCTCTCATCATAAAAAGGCACAAAGCTATCATGTAGAACGACAGTTCTACTAGTGACGCAGCCAGCCCCAACCAACCAACCGTAAAATTTCGCGGCACTTATATATACAGCTAACTTTTCTATTTTCAAAAGTCTCTCATCTGGATCTCGGAATCCGCTCTAACGAATTTTTTACAGTTAATATATGATTTTAATCGGTGCCAAATTCGATGAGTGACGTCGCCGGTTAAGCTAGGAAAACTCGTTTTTTTTTTATTTAATCCAGTTCAAAGAGGGAACTATTTAACCCGCGTAAGGAAATACGGAAAATGATCTCGTTTTAAAGGCGGTAAACAAGGCAGGGAGTAGGAATACAGTGCTGTAGATCCATGACAAGATTTGTACAAGTTACCTTATATCGTAAACCAGTTTGGTCCTAGACAGCTGGTACCTTTCGCTCCCTCTTCCTGAGCAAATGACTTGAGTTCTGTCCTCGACGTCGCACTTTTGCGAGATGAGCTTTGTGTTACTGTCGTTTTTCTTTTACTTCATTTTAAAAAATAACAGATTATTATATACTTTACTTATTTTTTCTGCAATTTATTTTGCTATAATTAATAATTAAAAATAGTTAAGACTTTGAATTAAAAAAATAATTAATTTAAGTATTTTTTGGTAAAACTCCTTCCTAACTTTTTCTTTAAGTATTTCGTTTCCCTAGTACTTTGATAGCTATTTCTAATTAAATTAAGTCTTTATTTTTCTAATATTATTAATTCTATTTGGAAAATTCAATATGTAATTAATATTTCAATGATTTTTTTTTCTCTTCAGAAAGCTCACATAATTAATTAATAATAATTATTTAGTATTCAAAGGAAAATAAATAGTAGTTTTACATACTAACTAGTTTTAATAATAATTCTTTTACTCTTCATGTATATATAAAATTTATTGAAATTATTGAATTATAATTTTAAAACCAATATTTTTTCCAAATCTTAGGTTTTTCTCACTTTTATTTTGTATTCCTTTAAATACCAGATTTAAAATTTTGTTCAATACTGTTGTTGTTGTTGTTGTTGCTAATGCCCTCTGGCAACCGCGTTGCGATGACAGATCCCCCTATATAAGCAGGCGATGGGCTGAAGGAGCGGTGTTCAATACTTTTCAGATAAAATTTGATTAATTAATCTAAATTTATACATGCACTATATTTTGTATTAGACATTTGAAGGCCGGAGATGGCATCTAAAACAAGATGTTGTGCCCAGCCGAGCCGAATTTATAAGATACTGAAGATGCTAAATAACTGAAGTATAAATGTCCAGGATTCTGGTCTACCGGATGGCTGATAATCTAAAAATTCGGAGTTTTGGACGTTTTTTCTCACGATGTAACGTAAATACGCTTCAGAAGCACTCAGAAAGTCAACCGCGCAAGACCCTTTTTCTTAAACTGGTAGTTCATCTAAAAGTTCTCTAAAAAAATGAAATTATCAACTGATAAAAAACAAACAAACATAGTATGTAGTTTTCTAAAAAGCGACATAAAACCAATTATAAACAATAATTTTTTGAGTAATTTTCTATTTTATTAATGATTATAGTCATTAATTAATTTAATCAACAATTTTGAGATGTATCATTAACTTATTAAAAACTTAGTATATCATAATATAGTTAAAAATTTAACTTAGAGATAGCTTTAAACTGAAAGCAAACATTGCATTAATAGATTACATTGCATTAAAATAATAGAACGAGTAACTAGATTATCATTAATTAAGAACGAGATTATTAAATTAAAAATTTTAACGAAACTTAACTTACGGTGATCGTTAAACTGAATGCAAATCAATGAATCACAATGCATTAAAACAATAGAACGAATAGTTATATATTGTTGTTGTTATTCTAGAATTACGGCCGATTATAGCTACACGTAGGCTCTAAGCCGAGACGTGGGGTGCCTTCCGTGGGGGTCTTTCTAAGGGGTCCTAACCCGTATTTACGCTGTTTTGGAGGAAACCACGGAAACTCTGAACGATTAGGTCGGCGGACGCAACCTGGTTTCGAACCAGGCACCTTCCGTCTCCCAGTTCAGAAGAGCGCTATGCGCTCGGCCACTGATGGGGCCCAATAGTTATATAATTATAGTAAAAAAGTTAACTTACGTTTAGCATTAAACTGAATGCAAATTTATGAAATAAAATCAAAGGTGGTGGCAGGGATACTAATCTGTACTCGACCCAAATTATAAATAGAAAATTACTCAAAAAATTATTGATTATAATCAGTATTATGTCTCTTATTATAAAATTCTAACAAAAATATGTCAATTTTCTGTTACATGTTACAAAAGACTTTGCTGTGACTTTTTTAATCAAATACTCTGATACTGCATGAAAACAGGTTTGTATATTTATTTACATAACTTAGTGTCAAGCAAACTTCCGAAATTCGCCCTTGAAACTAATTTATTATCTTCTGACCATACCCTTAAAAAATAATGATATCCCCATGCAAAAACCCTCAACTGGTTAAAAATTTGTGACGCAGCATTTTACTTTATAGATCTATGAATTTTAAATACGGGTCTTAAAAATAATGATATCAAATTTTGAGTGACGCCCTGCTGAGAATTTTAAAGATTTGTTTTTAAATTCCATTACAGTTACTTTCGTTTTATTTTCTAAAAATATACGCATTTAAGCAATGCTTTTAATTATGAAATACACTGTCAAATGTATCACACTTTCACTGAGTCTGTATAATGTATTCAAATGAATTTATTTCAATAATTTAATTTATCTTTTGCGTCACGCTATCCAAAAGGGCAAGTAAAATTTACGTAAATATTTAGTTAGTGTCATAGTAACCAAACTAAGTGCAATGTATATGAAAATTTTGCTTGCTACACAAACACTTATTCTTTAAAAATGATCATTTAAAATATTGTCAGAAGAATTAGAATTATACAAGCTTTTTGTATTTAGAGCATGTATTTTAACAACAGATTCTTTTTAAACGTTTTCATCATCAGCGATCACACACTGTAAGTTTAGTAATTTTTAGTCGAATTGTGGGTGTTTATTTAAAGTTCTGGATACGTGGCTGATGTTTACTAAAAGCCGAAAGGAGAAATAGTTTACATGATCTCTCTTTCGTTTTAGAGTACACATTAAGGGTTATTTAGTTATTCCTCTTTGGAATAAATTCGATATACCTTCTGGAAGAATTCTGATTCTGGAAGATTTGTAGTATTCAAAGTAAATTAATAAAGTAACCCCCCCCCCCTCCCAAAGGAACAATTACAAAAATATTTCGCTAATAAGTTAGTCAGTGGCTTTTAAAAGTGCTCAATGCATTGAAGAGTTTGTAATACCTTTTTATTTAATGACGTTGCTTACAAAACAGTAAAAATATAAGCTAAACTAAATTCAACGGTGCAACACTTCAGAGGTGGGGCCAAGGCTTGCGCTGTCCAACCAGGCTTTCGAGATCATGGTCTCTGGGTTGAGGAAGCATAATGCCCCGGTCATATAATCAGTCTGACGCGGATTCACCAGTGCTTAGTTCCCAAAGGAAGCTTTGTCCTCATGTTATCGACCAACTCAAGGAAAGAAGGACTGAGTAAACCTTGCACAGCTTGGGAATCAAACCTCGGACATGTGGCACGGCAGCACAATGCGCTAACCATTACACCAACACCACTGGGCTTTAAGTGAAAAGGAACCCTAATTTTCACTATGCTAAGATGGTGAATTCCCAATGAAGGCTTTCCAGCTATGTAACCCAGGATTGCTTTTTTAAACACTATTAACAATTTTCATCGTTTAAATAATGTTAGTAAAATGAAAAAAAAAAAAAAAAAGCTAACCAGCTAAGCCTTCTATTGCGCCTGTTTCTTACTGTGGTGCAAGAGTAGAGACTAATTAGGATCGGATAAAACAGTTGGAAGCTAAGATTAGTGTGGTATTCTTGTGTTATAAAATTCATTTTCAGAAAAAATTAATTACGAATAGTAAGATAATTAAACGTTGGTGTTAAAATTCACTCCGAAGTTTTAAAACAAAAATAATAAATACAAAACAAAAATAATAATTAGTTTTTATGAAAAACTGATGCATCTTATTTCTCTATTTCGTCTCATTTTAAATTTAGCATTTATTTTATGCAGCTTTTAGATATTTACAAATAATTTAAGCATTAAGTTTAAAAAGTGAAAATTTCAATAATAACCGCGTAAAACTAATAACCGTGATCATTTCAAAATACTTTAATGTGATTTAAGTTAGAAAATGCTCTATGCGTAGTCAACTGTTGCTGTATAATTTACATCAAAGAGTCTCCAAGAAAAACATAACTGTAATCTCCTTACAACTACAGTCACAGAAATAATATACAGCATTTTAAATAATTAAATATAGTGCATTTAAGGTGTGTAATACGGTAACTTTTTAAAAAGAGTTTTTAAACGCAGAAAGTTATACCAGATAATTATTTAAGTTATTCAGCCAAAATGTTTTATCATCTCAACCCTCCCCACACCTGAAAAGCATAAAAAGACCTTCCTTTTATGACAGTCTTCTTACATTTCCTTAGCCGCGTGGGGTATGTGTAGAGCTCTTAACTCCGATTTTCACAATTTGTTTACGTTTATTTTTACTCTTAATGTTTTATTACATACATAAAAAAGTTAAAGTTTAAGAAACTGCTTTTGAATTATTTTTTCTAAGCATTTGTTGTCCAAGACTGGAACGAAAATTTTATTCTTGGCGTTTTTTTTAAATAAGGAAACACCCCTATGCTTGTAATGAAGGGGGATTTATCTCCCTATTTTCATTTTATTTCCTGTCATATATTAAGTGAGCATATGATTGTCAACCTTTCCACATTGCCAGAGGGCTTGATGCTGATTTTAGCACACTTCATACACAGGATTGATATAAAAATAGACTGTGTCTCTTGCTCCGAAAGAAGACTCACATTTTTAAGAAAAGTGGAAAATTTGCATTAAAAGTAGGAGGCGAAGAATTTAGGCTGTTGAGTTAGTCGTGCAGTTTTATCTTGAAACTTATTTTTGAAATATGTTTTATATCTAACCAAGCAAAGTGATTTATATAATATTATCAAGGTTGTTTTTGGAAATATACAAAAATTCTCATTTAATAGAGGAGTATCTCCAAAAATTATTGATGCAAAATATTTGATATTACAGTAAAATGTAATTATTTTTAAAATTTGTATTTAAAGTCAGTAAGTGAATTTGAATAATATAGATAGTGTGTGTTTAGCATAAAAGAAAACCATTAGCATAATGACAATTTATGAAACAGGATACATTCGTAAAGACAATTTCATAAAACAAGCCTCTTCCTAAAAGTTTTCCAACTTGAGATTTGGAAACATATTTCAAACTATTATTGCGAAATAGTGACACCAAAATGAGTAATTATAATTCCTAGGACATAATTTTTCGATGCTTAAAAAAACTGATAGAAATCTCACCCTATTATTCCATAAAATTCTTCATGTTTGTAAAAGTCTGTTATGTCAATGATACCAGAAAATTAATGTTTTGCTGTTTTCTTGCATACATACCCATTCTCGAGGTTTAGTTTGTGTTATAAGTTTATTTAACATTTAGTATCAGGTAAACTGTTTAGTTTAAGATCTTCAACATTCTCAAAACAAAGTATTCCTATGAGATCTCATTTGATAAAGTAAGCCACGAAACATAAACAAAAACGTTTAAATATGTATTTGCTTTTATAAAAATATCGCACTTCGAGAAATTTTATATATATTTAAAGGTCGTAAACTAGATATAAATTAATAAAAAAATAAATAAATAAGATGGTTATTCAACTAAGTAGACTTTTATTGTTTATTCAGAGCAAAAGGTATGCAACACTTTCATTAACGCTATAAGTTACTGAAAGTCAGCCTGAAGGATATCTTTTTCTTCAAGATTCTTTTCGTCAAGAAAAAGAAAAAAAGAAAATTTATCAGTGCCTGCAAGTAGTTTTTCTTGCTTGTTATGAATTTACCCATGAGAATTCAAGCTTTCCCCAATTTAATCTTTAAAAAATAAATAAAATGGAAATGCTTTTGAGACTTTTTTTACATACCTAAACTAAAAAAAAAAGTTTTTTTTAAATTAATTTTTATAAACATAAAAAAACATTCCAAAAATATTTATTGTGAAAGTTAAAAAAAAAATGTTAGTTTCAGGGGAGTCATTTCTCATTTAAAGAAATAAAAAATGTACTGATTGAAATGTGCTAACGCATCAGAGGTTTAAAAAATTCTATGACACTTCTAATTAAAAACAGTGTAGAGTTTTTAATAATACAAAATGTTTGACATTACTTATTTGGCGATATATCGCTAATATAATCCACATAAAATCATCTTGCCTAGGTTCGTGTTCTCTAGCACGAAGAAAGTTCGGCAGGAAAAATTCGTTTTCTAAGTAAAGAAGAAGGAAAAGATACCACATGAATTACCTTATGCATTCAAAAAACTCTTATAAAACGGGCACAAATATAAGCTTTCAGGTCGTATTTATATTTTTAAAATTCACAATGATCGATTCTGTGGCGTTGCTGATTACTTATTCTGTGGCGTTGCTGCACTTATTTCTGTGGCATTTCTCGGTTGCTTGTTTGTATGTTTGGAGATTAAGGCCATTCGATTGCATAGGGTCCTAGGCCTATAGGAGGAATGCCCTCCGTGGGGGGACTTTCTAAGGGATCCTAGCCCGTATTTACGCAAGGTTTCGGAGAAAACAATGGAAAACTCCGAACGGCTCTAGTAGACAGGAGCGGCCGGCTAATATTTCTCAGAAATGCATTTTGTCTTGGTTTGTGTTTAATTCGTGTTGTTATTATTCTGCAGGAAAAAGTCATGTTACACATATAGAAACACTAAAGGCACTGTCGAAATACTTTAAAAGTGTTCTTGAAGACAAACAAACATATAAAAAAAACTCATGGCTTTTGACTAGCTTTAAGAACAAACCAATTAATTTAGTTTCCCGAGAAATTTCAGAATTCTTCTTCAGGAACTGTAGCATGCAGTTTTACTGACAGCCAACTTGTATGTTTTACGCAACATCCAGAAAAAAAAAAAATCTGAAACGCAGAAATAGCCTTTCAAAATAAACCGAGAACTCCTCCATTTTTGAAACTATTACATAGTGCTGTATGTACTATGTAATAGTTTGAAGAACTTTTACGAAGATCAGTTTAAAGCACAGAGAGGCAAGGAGTGCTGTAAAGCGACGATGATTTCAGTAATGTACTTGCTTGAATTTTAAATTAGCGTTGCATTAATTATTTTTATGTTACTACTTTACTTCTTTCATTTGTTCTCCTCAATCGTACAAAAATACAGTAAATACAGTACATCCTCGATCGTTCGAGTTTCCCATAAGTTCGAGTTAGCGAAAAAATCAGTTTAGCTTCCAAATAATGACCTACAGACACAAAACGCGCGAAAGAACTTTTTTACACCACAAAATTCAAATACTTGTCGCACCTGGAAGACACATCAAAAATTCCATTCCCAAAGAAAATGAGTGTATTCTTTTTTGAGATGGCCTCAAAGACATTTCTGTGCAGTGTTGACACGCTGCTGATATTGCTGACTGAAACGGAAAAAGGTCAACGCGTTAATACAAAAAATGTTTAACTATTGCTATCCGGCATAATTAACCTGTTCTAATCATCTGTAATGTAATAATATGTAAGTATATTTTTCATTTAAATATATAAAGTCAAATTACAAAATTTGCTTTATTACCATTTATTTTGTTTATTAAATTTTAGGATTTCGATAATTCGAGTTTTCGATCCTCGAACTTTCGAGACTCTACTATATATATATACTGTGTATATAAGACAATAGTATACCACAGATGTTGTACGACGAGGGTACCGTGAGAAACCTGTGCCGCGACATGTTTGATGCGAATAAGTTTGGAAATCCCTAGCATAAATATATACCACTTTTCCTATTTTTAGTATTGCATATATGTATTATTGGTATTGTACATTGGTATGCCCCTTAACGACTTTGTTCAAACTTATCTCTGAGCCTTTTTATGTTGAAAGGATCTCTTCATTAATACATGGGACAGGTTTTATTAATTGGGATTTTTCCCCCTACGGAGCCGTATAAAATTTAAATTTTGTATTTATTTAATCTTCTGCAAATTTTAAGCGATGCCATAAAATTTTATATCTTCGTTTAAGTAACTTTCTAGTTTATTGTATAGGTCTATGATCAATATGATCAATGGGATTTTATTCCTAAAATATTGATCTCCTGAAACTACAACAACACTTATTACATGGCTTCTTACATATTACTAGATATTATCCCACCGTGCTTTATAACTTATTATTCTCATTCTTCCCAAATTTTCTCCTCAAATAATATGCAGCATTTTTCTGAACTAACCCAAACAGTATTTTCGTATACTTATAATACACTGGCCTCCAAAAGTTAAGAAACAACATGTTTTTCGAAGCTTACAAAAAAAAAAAAAAAAAAAAAAAAAGACGACACTAACAATAAAATTTATAGTTTATATATATTATAAAAATGAACTTTATGTAAATTTATGCAAAAACGATAGCTGCCGCTTTCTTTTTATAGAAAAGAACAGGCATGTATGAGTGAGAGAATATCAGGCTTTCGTAATTACGCGTGTAACTTTTGTTGATTTACAACTTTTGTTAGCAGATTCGTTGGCAATAGGCAGTAGGATCCCGTAATGTCTGAGAGAAGCCGTTTGCCCGATTCGGTAAGGTGGCGGGCTGTCGGATGGGTGGAAATGAGGTTGTCATAGGCTGATGCTGATAGGTGTCTTAATGTGTCACGCAGTGAGGTCCACCGTTTCTGGAATCAATATCAAACAGAAGCTTCTGAGTCCAGAAGACATATTGCAGGCTGACCACGAACTACAGCACCTGCAAAAGACCTCTTTATAGCTCTTTCGGCCCGAAGGAGAAGAAGCATTTCTGTGCTGCAACTTGTTGCAGACCACTTTGTAGCGTCAGGGAGAAGAATACCCTCTAGTACGGTGCGAAGGCTTCTAGGTTTCCATGGAAGGTGAACAGTTCTGTGTGTCCCCCAGTCCTCCTCAACGGACGACAGAGACCCGTTTATCTTGGGCAAGAGAATACGTTTTCTGGACCAGACAGCGATGGGCTTCTGTGCTCTTTACAGACGAGTGCAGATTCACACTGGAGAGCGATTCAGGACGTCTGCTGATCCGGAGGGAACAAAGCACCAGATACCATCAATCCAACACTGTTGAAAAGACACAATTACCGAGCTGGTCAAAGCGTATGTAATTCTGAAGCGTAGTCACTCCAATGGGCGTTTTTGCGCCTCGATAGCTAACGCCACCTAGGCATCCGGCACATGAACTAATGTCCTGGGAGCCTTCTCGCGCATGCGCTCTGATCAAAAAGCCATGCTTGCACCATCAAAGCACTTTATTGCACATGGTATACTTGTGGTGCGCGGTTTATATGATTATTTCCCGGGATTTTTTCTATGTTTTCTAATTTAATGAGGTCTTGATTGTGTTATATTTCATTGTAATAATTATATTTATGGTAACCTCTATTCTCTAATCAAGTAGAAAGTCAGTTTGCTAGTTAAAATGCCGTATTATTGTGCATTTCCAACGTGTTCGAACGCCAAAAGTGGTGGGAAGCGATTTTACCGATTTCCAAAAAACGAAGAAAGGTAAGTCAACTTTATTAATTTTAATCTTCAAAATTATTATTGCTTAATTATTTATAATCGTTATTTAACATGCCTTTGTCATTTTTATTTCGAAATTGGTAGTATTGAAGAGTACTCTGCACATTGCACATGCTAGAAAGTAAACTGCTTTAACTACTGTTGATTTGTTACTTAATTTTGAAATTAAAAAAATCTCTTAATTTTTGCATGTTGATAATTTTTCTTTATTTAACATACATAAACGTTATATCATTTTCACTAATTGTATCCTTATTATTGTATTTTATCTGTTGCACGTTACTCTTTTTCACATTCAAAAATCATTTAAAATCTGATCATGAATTATTAATTGTTTTTTATCGAAAGGTGATATGTAACGGTGCTATTCTGTCATTATACTTTCATATTTTATTTGATAATTGATTCCACAGTTTTTGAAATTTGTCCAGAATAAATTTGGTTAACCAGATGTACAGTACACTTAAAATTTAGCTAGGTGAACAATTTGTGTTTATATGTATATACAGGGATGAGATTCTTTAGCTTTTAGGCTGATTTCAGTTTTTTGTGAATTGAGAGAAATTCACTTTTTGTCTTTTTTCTCTGAAAATTCTGCTTTTTTTGTGGATTTCTGATAGTAGTTATTAATTAACTGCAATATTTTTATCCTGTAGCATGTTCTGATGTTTTACTTCTTAAATCTTTTTTCCACATGTATTAAAAACAATTCTTATGTAGAACTTATTTGCTCTCGTTTGATTTCAGTCTTTTTGCTTTTTCCCCAATCTCATCCCTGTATATAAAACAAACTGTTTATGCATATAAAATCTGTTTAAAAAATTCACATAACTCAATCTTTTGTTTAGTTACGATCAGTTATTGTCTGGCATAAATGCTCACAATACTGTGGAATTATCCTATTGTTTTACCTGTGTGTGCGGTCATGTTTCAAGTATTTAGTAATTTGTAAAAAAAAAAAAAAACTGTAAATACATATTTAGAATTCTGTTAGCAAGGTAGGCAGCTGTCAGCGCCTAACTTTATTGATTTTAATCTTCAACATTATTATTGATTAATTATTTATAATCATTATTTAACATGCCTTTGTCATTTTTATTTCGGAATGGGTAGTATTGAAGAGTACTTTGCACATTGCACATGCTAGACACACATTTGACACATGCTAGAAATTAAACTGCTTTATCTACTGTTGATTTATTACTTAATTTTGAAATTTAAAAAAATCTCAATTTTAGCATGTTGATAATTTTGCTGCATTTAACATACATAAACGTCGTATCATTTTTACTAATGGTATCCTTATTATTGTATTATATCTTTTGCACCTTACTCTATTTCACATTCAAAAATCATTTAAAATATAATCATGAATTATTAATTGTTTTTTATCGGAAGGTGATATGTAAAGGTGTTATTATGTCATTATATTTTCGTATTTTATTCGATAATTAAGTGATTGCACAGTATTTTGAAATTTGCCCAGAATAAATTTGGTTAACCAGAGGTACACTTAAAATTTAGCTAGGTGAACAATTTGTTTTTATATGTATATAAAACAAACTGTTTATGCATATAAAATCTGTTTAAAAAATTGAAAGAAACCATTCACTTAACTCAATCTTCAGTTACGATCAGTTATTGTCTGGCATAGAACGGTTTGGGGAGAATCTTTGATTACCACATTGAATTAAAATATAAAACCTGTACATTTATAATGCAAAAACAATTGAGGAGGAAAAGGAGATCAGATACCATCTTCCGAAGAGAAAAATCAAATTATCCTTTTAGCATTTGCTAAAGCTTTTTTCTTATTTTAGCTTTTCTGCTAAAAAAATTTTGAGCTCAACTTAAACCCTGCCTTTTTTGTATATAAATTTGCTTGCCTCTAAGTTTTGTACTTTAAAAGGTAAAATCATACAAGCCGGTGCGCACCCCATGTAAACATGGCGACAGTCGCTGGAGCTTGGCGGCCGCCAAGCTCCAGCGACTGTCGCCAACCATTTTCCACGATCAGCACATTAAAATTGCACATATATTCCACTAAAAATGAGAAACCAGTGGACCGTTTTTAACTAAAAAAACCTCAGTGGATTCAGCAACCTAGTTGTACAGCTATCTAAACTAGGCAACCAGTGGTCCGTTTTTAACTAAAAAAATCTCAGTGGATTCAGCAACCTAGTTGTACAGCTATGTAAACTATGTAACCAGTGGACCGTCTTTAACTAAAAAAACCTCAGTGGATTCAGCAACCTAGTTGTACAGCTATGTAAACTACACAACCAGTGGACCGTTTTTAACTAAAAAAACAACAGTGAATTAAGCAACCTAGTTGTACAGCTAATGTAAACTGGGCAAACACCGGCCCGTTTTCAACTCAAAAAAACATCAGTGGATTAAACAACCTAGTTGTACACCTCTTATAAAGTCAGTACGATTAGAATAGCACGTAAATAGCACTTACGAAAAAATAAAACACATTGAATATCAATTTAAAATTCACATTAAAAACCTTAAACATTGCAAAGATTCGTTAAAAAAGAGCACTTACCTTTATTTTTTTTTTTTAAATAACCGCTCAGAAATGTCCCCAACACCCACCGGCTTATAACCTAAAACCAGCATGCTTTCTTTTATTTAGCTCTATATTCAAACCATATTTCAGTGATGTCGCTAGACTTTGGAAGAGACGGTCCTTTTGACCCAGGACTCCAAAATTTACGGGTCCTTTTTTCCAAAAAGTGGGTCCTTATTGATATAAAAGCATTTGGTTAATTTCACGACTGATATTATCATGTCTCACCCATTTTGGGGTGCTGATGCGTATGAATATCTTATTTATATATAACCTAAAACTTATATTTCAAAAAATAAATAAATAAAATGAATTATAATTAATCAAGAAAAATTTGTTGTGACATGCATGTCATTTACTTTGCCTTCACGGCAAAGCCTTCCTGATGACTCCCTGAATCCTAATAATTAATAAATCCTAATAATAAAATCCCCTTTTGTATGTACTGTAAAAACCGGGAGAAAGGCTGCATCGGTAGAAATGTTTAAGAAAGTAAAATGTACTCGCAGAACAGCCGCAACATCTTAAATTATTAAAACTACAATAAAATACCTTTCAAGCACCCCTCAATCTTATATTAATTAAACAAAATAATTACTATGTATTAATAAATTTAGGACTATATTCCGTATACGGTGCCTTGTTTACATGTCAATGGTTTGTTTACAAATCATTGGCGAACAATCTGACGCGAGAGTGAGCGATGCACCGCCAACTGCCGGTGGTAGTTGTGACTGGCAACCATAAAGAATACGTGTTTCGTCAGGTTTGGGAATTTGAAATTGTTTGCGTTATTGATGGAAGGGAATGAAATGTGTTATGTTAATATAAGAAAAGAATTTGTGGGTGTTTGTTAGAAATATAGTACGTTATAAGCCGGTGGGTGTTGGGGACATTTCTGAGCGGTTATTTACCAAAAAAATAGAGGTAAGTGTTCTTTTTTAACGAATCTTTCGATGTTTAAGGTTTTTAATGTGAATTTTAAATTGATATTTGAAGTGTTTATGTTTTCGTAAGTGCTATTTACGTGCTATTCTAATCATACTGACTTTATAAGAGGTGTACAACTAGGTTGTTTAATCCACCGATGTTTTTTTGAGTTGAAAACGGGCCAGTGTTTGCCCAGTTTACATTAGCTGTACAACTAGGTTGCTTAGTTCACTGTTGTTGTTTTTTTTTAGTTAAAAACGGTCCACTGGTTGCGTAGTTTACATAGCTGTACAACTAGGTTGCTGAATCCACTGAGGTTTTTTTAGTTAAAAACGGGCCACTGGTTGCCTAGTTTAGATAGCTGTACAGCTAGGTTGCTGAATCCACTGAGGTTTTTTTAGTTAAAAACGGGCCACTGGTTGCCTAGTTTAGATAGCTGTACAGCTAGGTTGCTGAATCCATTGAGGTTTTTTTAGTTAAAAACGGGCCACTGGTTGCCTAGTTTAGATAGCTGTACAGCTAGGTTGCTGAATCCACTGAGGTTTTTTTAGTTAAAAACGGACCACTGGTTGCCTAGTTTAGATAGCTGTACAACTAGGTTGCTGAATCCACTGGGGTTTTTTTAGTTAAAAACGGACCACTGGTTGCCTAGAATGACTAGTAAACATGGCGACAGTCGCTGGAGCTTGGCGGTCGCCAAGCTCCAGCGACTGTCGCCATGTTTACATGGGGTGGGCACCGGCTTGTATGATTTTACCATCAGTATTAAAGTTATTTTTAGGGATGCATAATTTATTAATGTATTGTAACACGAGTACAGTAATATATACTGATCAAAGTCCTTATCTGATATAGCACTGAACTTTTTGCTCACATGAGCAGGCCCGGACTGGGAGGGTAGGGGCCCGCCCATCTCAGGAGAAGAGGGGGGGGCTGGGTTATTGTATAACCGATAAATTTTAGGATGTGTTAACTTTCAGGGTATGGGGGGAGGTATGGTGTTATTAATTAATTATGATTGATAATTAATTCATTCATAAAATATTGATCTATTAATTAATATGCGTCATTCGTATTAATTAATCCCTTGTTCATTCGGGAATCCTCTCTCTAAACATTTTGAGAACTACATATAAAATAAAGTGTTTTGAAGCCTTTTGGGGCTGAAATGCAGCGGCAAAAATTTTTTCTGTGTCAAACTTCATTAAGTGCTATCAGTGTAGCACTTTTTTTATTTTCTTTTTTCTGTTTGGGGGCCCACCCGCCTGCAAACAGTTAGACACACTGGAAAGTCCGGGCCTGCACATGAGAATAGTTATATATTCATTATAACTTAAAAACATCGAACTCACTACAAAGTAATTCAAAAATCTTCAATCATTGGTCAATTATTTAGTGTAAAAAAAACTTCTGTGGATTAAGCAACCTAGTTGTACAGCTAATGTAAACTGGGCAAACACTGGCCCTTATTAAAAAAATTCCGTAGATTTACCAACCCATATAAGATAATGAGTCTTTTTGATCAACTTTTATTAGACTTCAGCTCGATCCTTGAATAATATGTAATCCATTAAGGATCAGCACCTGGGGAGAATGAAGCACAGTCACAGACCCAAACGAACAATTTTTATGAATTTTTTAATACTAAGAGTTGTAAAAAATTCATTATGATCATTCCATTTTCGAATTATGCATACGCAACACTGGGCTTACCACGTTACTCGGAGTTCTGTACTTGGATAGGATGCCGGGCTGATAGGAGGGGAATAATTATATTGTGCATATGGGATTCTGGTCAAGAATAGGTTAAAACTGCTTTTTACTCCTTATTTGTTCCACTAACTTTTTCTGTCTTCAGACTCATTTAAAAAATATGTTGCATGAACTGTGTAATGATTTATTTTTTCATGAATGCTAATCATGTCATGTTCATTTAATTTGATTTCTAAATTTTGTTAATTGCAGGTGTCAGCAATGGATGAGAATTGTAAATAATCCGAAACATTTTGGGAAAACACCTGCCAAACTTAATCAGTCATATATAGTCTGTAAAGACCATTTCAGTGCATGGTGTTTCATGAATCCCAATGATAAAACTTCATTAGTGCACAATGCAGTCCCAGGTTGTCCAGAGAGACCAACATTGAGAGAAACTCAGGAATCAACTGCTGTTGTTCCTGTAGTTCCAGCTCCCGTAGTTCCGGCTCCAGATGATCAAGAGATGGCTGCCATACTAACTCCACAACAGTCTACTCCATTGACTGTTCCGTTTCTTCCCAACACCCCATCACTCAGCAGGGTCAGCACTGGCAGAAGGAAAAAATATACCCCAAATAAAGCTGAGATGGCCAGGAAACTTAAACGAAAAAGTGACTCGCTGCGTCGATTAAAAGAAAAGAGTAAGATAATGATGAGGAAAATGAAGCGACCCAGCAATTCAGTGATTCGAAGTGAGCTCCAAAAGGCAAAAATTAATGAGAGGCTTGCAAATTTTATTATTCGTCATTATTTGTGCAAGTCTTCTCAAAAACTAGTGTTGATGTCGTCTTTATGCTTTTCTGCAATATCTGATGAAAGCTCCTGGTTGCGAACCACCTCAACAAAGTTAGTCCGCCTTCACCGGTATCTAATTCTTTGAATTCCAGAAGCAAGTTGTCTCTTCCTGCATTGTGTTCCACCCAGCCTTTATCATTTGTAAATGTATATGTTTTTAAAAACAGTCTCTGAATTATTGTGTAAGTCTTGTCAAGAACTTGTATTGATGTCATCGTTAGACCTTTCTGCAATTCCAAAATATGGTTCTTCATTTCTGCTCTGTGTTTCACACAGCCTTTATCATTTTTAATTGTATGTTATTTTGAAGCCAAATGTTTTTGTACTTAGGTAAGTATATATTTTTAAAAAATTTTAATCTGGTATTTTCCTTTCTGAAACATTACCGCAGCATATTTTATTGTTGTCAAAGATTCTCATATAAAGAGTCGAAAGTACCTGTCTGCGGGGCCATATTTTCTCTTTGGCATTTTCATCAGGCACAAGAAGAGAAAAAATAAATTAAGGGAATATACGGGAAAAAATAAAATTAAGGAAAATATGGTTCTTTATTTCTGCTCAGTGTTTCACACAGCCTTTATCATTTGTAACTGTATGTTATTTTGAAGCCATTTCCGAAATTTTTTGTACTTAGGTAAGTATACATTTTTAAAAAAATTTAATCTGTTAGTTTCCTTTCTGAAACATATTGCAGCAGCATATTTCATTGTTGTCAAAGTTCTACAGAGTCGAAATTACCTGTCTGCGGGGCCATATTTCCTCTTTGGCATTTTCATCAGGCACAAGAAGAGAGAAAATAAAATTAAGGGAATATATGGCAAAAAATAAAATTAAGGGAATATATGGCAAAAAATAAAATTAAGGAAAATATGGTTCTTCTCTTCTGCTCAGTGTTTCACACAGCCTTTATCAGTTGTAACACAACTGTATGTTATTTTGAAGCCATTTCCGAAATGTTTTTGTACTTAGGTTAAGTATACATTTTTAAAAAATTTTAATCTGTTAGTTTCCTTTCTGAAACATATTACACCAGCATATTTCATTGTTGTCAGAGTTGTACCTGTAAAACATCGAAAGTACTTGTCTGCTGGGTCATTTTTCCTCTTTGGCAAAAACATCAGGCACAAAAAGAGAAAAAATAAAATTAAAGGAATATATCATCTCCTAGCAACTTATGAATGCATTGCGTTTGTAAGCAGTGCAGTTTATCTGTCTAATGATGATTAAAAAGTATTGTTTATGGGTGCAGAGAAAGACACTGATAGAGTACACGAGTATCCCCTCCCTTTGTCAAGATTTCCAGCATATTCATTTTATTTTGAAATATGTGCAAAAATTTCCACAGACAAAGTTTTGTTAATGAGTATACCGAAGTAAAATGCCCTTCATGATGCATTAAAACTTTGCAAACTGAAAATATAATTTAAATTATTCAATTGGGATTTATATTCTTTTTCGCATACTTACGGAAAAAATAAACTGTAATATTTTTATCATGTAGCATGTTCTGATGTTTAACTTATTAAAACATTTTTCACATGTATGTTATATACAAATAAAATAACCCCTGCAAATACTTTGCTTGTGTATATCACTCTTTTATCTATTTTCCAATCTCATCCCGGTCCTGTGTTCCAATTTAGTACAAAAAAAAGGGGGGTTGGGGGAGATTTTAAAATTCAAAGTTTATACTTAAATTAATCCAATTTTGATATAACATCCTCTTTTATATTGAGCAACATTTCAATGCCATCCTCATTAGTATTTTTTTCCCAAAACTATGTGATTTAGCAATAGTCATAAAGTATTATGCAATTTTTAGTTTTCCACCCATGTTTCTATTGCCATGAACAACTTAGAATAATAGTCTATGTATTAGTATGTGTATAATTATAGTACATGTGTGTTTCTACAGTATTGTGAGCAAATCATGTCTGCAACAAATTGATCATAAGTAAGAAAAAGAAAAAATTAGTTTTTTTTTTTTTTTTTTTTTTTTTTTTTTAAAGCAGTGTTATATTGTTTACTAAAAATAAAACTGTTCACCTTCATCAGTATTTAAGTTAGTCGCAAACATAAAATTCACATATACAATATGCACAATATTCTGGAATCGCCCATATATGAGTCATCTTGGAAATTGTATATTTTTCTGATATGCTGTGTGTTAACTTCCAAATGCATCTGTGTAATTTTTTATTAGGAAATGCTGTCGTTTTGATATTTTATCATTATCAATAATAATAAAGCACAATTTTTCTGTTATAAAAATCTGTTTGTCGACTTTGTTGGTAATTAAATTTTTTTTGATGTATCTTAATCTCAATCAATAATTTGTTATATGTATGTATTAGACATCACCTATTTATGTAAAAATGTCTGTGAATAAATATCTTTTTGTCAAGATTATCTGTGCTGTACTTTTTGAATGAGTATAAATCTGCAGTTTTGTTTTATATTTATCTCTTTTACTGATATAATTGTTGGTTAAAAATTCCAAAGATCCTAAAGTATGGTTCATCAAGAATACCGATATAAGATTCTGAAGTAGGGTTCATCAGCTATAATTGTCTTCAGGTTGTATTTTTCCTCTTGTATTTACTTATAAGGGCACACAGCGTACTCAACTGTTAACAAGGCTCGTGACTGGAAATAAATGTGGATAGAGTTGAGGAATGAGATGCAGCATTATTAATGCACTTTTTGCATGATAAAATGTGAAATCCTTCTATAACATTAAATAATGTGGCCAGTTAATGTAACTGTTTAAGTCAATTATATAAATTTAAAATGATTTTCAGGAGAAACATTTCACCAGTTACTTGACTACATTTGTTGTAGGTATGATTCAAAATCATAATTTTCCTTGATTATCCTTACTTCTTTCTCCATTGAGGTGTGTTTGAAAGCTGTAGCATTTACAATCTCCGATTTGAATATAATAAATACATTTGGGGGGGGGATCGTCCTTCAACATGTAATATCATACATTAAACATGCAGTGTAACTAAAAAAGCAATTGCATTATATTCCATTTGTTAGATTTTTTTCTAAGTTATTTAAAGAATTTTTTTATTTAAAATATAAGTAATTAAGTTATTTAAAGAAATATTTTTAATTGGAAACTAAAGTATAATTGCCTTTTTAATATCGGTGATATTTAAAAATTAGCACAAAAATGAATTTGAAAAAAAAAAAAAAAACACTATTGTTGCTCAATTTTTCAAGATTACAGTTTATTATTTTTCTTAGCTTATAAAATGAAGTGTCATCTTTATTTATGTAATAGGCTCATTAGTATATTATTACCGCGGAAGTCTCAAGTTTGAAAGATCAGGGAAATTACTTGTTATTTGTTGAAACGCGAACCGCGAACGTAAGTTCGCGTTTCAATAGCTCACTCAAGTTAGCAAGCAGACGACCAGAAACCAAAACCGGTTTGTTTACCGAAATAGTTAAGACTCCATTCGCTATGAAAGAAAGTGGCGCTAGTATCGACGATTGGCGCGGCCGGATTTTAACACTAAGTGAGCGTGCTTACCGTATATGTGCTTTGGAGCTGGTGGAATAATGGTTTGGGCAGGGATCTCAATCGGGGGTTACACTGAACTGCGTGTGTTCCAGGGAGGAACTCTGACTGGTATGAGATATCGGGATGAGACCCTTGATCCAAATGTCCGCCCATATGCAGGTGCAATTGGCAATGATTTCATTTTGGGGGCTGATAACGCACGACCTCACCGAGCTGTAGTTGTTGAGAAATATCTTGAGGGTCTTGGCTTTAGAGAGAATGGAATGGCCAGCTCAATCTCCAGGCCTGAATCCGATAGAGCATCTCTGGCACTATCTTTGTACACAGGTTGCTGCTTTAACTCCACCTCCATAGGCGCACCCACGGAGGGGGCTATGGGTGCTAAAGCCCCCCCTAAACCCCTAAAGCTGGAAAATTAGATGTGAAAGGCTTTAAAATTTGAAAGTTTTCATTAATGAATTAAAATATTTTATTTTAAAAAATTGGCCTCAAATAATTTAAAAAATACTTTTTATTAATAGACGGTAGTTTTTAAATAAATGCTTACAGTTAGTGCAATACAGTTAAACTCGGTTACAACATCACTGAATAGATTAAATTATAGGTAATTATTTGGCTCCATAACGACTTATGTTGATAGTGGGCTTGTGTTTTATGGGAAAGTGGAACAGAATATTTTAATGGTATAAGAGAGTTATAACTGTAATCGAGGTCTCTATAACCGAGTTCAGCAATATTTGTAACTCCAGCCCCCCCCCTCCCCTAAACGTAAATCCTGGGTGTGCCACTATACAAGGTCTTAGGAGAACTGGAAGAAAGCTTACTCCGTGTCTGGTGTTAGTTTCCCATTTCGGTAACCGACAATTAATTGACAGCATGGAAAGTATATGGCGCCAATGCATTCAAGCTTGGGGTGGGCATATCCCTTATTAAAACTCATTTTTGTTATGTTTCTATGACATTTTATCACGTAAAACGGTGATATATATTATTTTTTCCAAAAATAGACTTTTCCAGCGAGATTGCTTTTTTCTTTGTTGTGGTAAATAATTTTTGCATTTTTCTTATATAAACTTATATGTTGCTGTCAATACATAATTGTTTAGCGCACATGTCATTCAAATTTGGTGTTTCTACATTCATTCATTTGCAAAAAAGCGGTTGTTCCTTAACTTTTGGAGGCCAGTGTACAACATTAAATATGAAAACAAATATAGTTATAGGAGCTTGGATTTTTTTCTTCATTTAAGTTTTGGGAGAAATACAGGTCTCTAAAGAGAGTAAATAAATTAATATAACAGAGTCATCTCTTATTCACTATCTATCTAAAAGTACAATAACATTACTTTTACATATAATTTTTTTTTAAATCAAATCAGCTAATCGAGATTTTTAAAACACTATAAAATTAAAGTAAATTTTACATACGTTTCGGGAGCAGAATATTCGCCAACCCTCGAGAAAACACATAGCGATATCTGTTCGCTTCCTATGGGTCTTTAAATTTTCTTCTTCTAAAAAGATATAATCTTTGTATCTCCCAAAGCGTAAGTAATGCTTACTTAGCCCTTACGTATGATTTTTATAAACTTAACCCTTTCAAACCCAATGTCCATTACAATGGACATACATTTTTAAACCTTATCTCTTTTAACCCATTGACTTTAGAGCATTGAAACTTGCTCCATGAATAGATAAAAGATCAATCTTTTTCACATGTTTGCGATTTTTGGGTTGGCAACAGTGCGCAGATGTTTACAGCTTGCTTTGTTTGAAAATGGCGTAAGGTTCTAGTCTGCAAAAACGCGAGTATTTTCTTTTATTTTGATTTATATGAATAATTTCTTCTAATGTGTCAGTAATTTTTTTAAACAATGTTTATAAATTAATCTTAGCATTAGAAATAGTTTTATTGTATTACTGGTTATAATTTGGGAAAAAATGGAGCGTAATCACATGTCCATTATAATGGACATTCGGTACACGTGGTTGTGATTCTTTAGGTAGTTGAATTATTGATATTTTTGCTGTCGAATTTATTTTAGGCAATTGAATTGTTTTTAAAACAACAACAGTTTATTAGGAGGATCAAATATTCATTTTTTATTTTAGAAAAATATAATTTGAAAAATTCGAAAGATCTAAAGGAAGTTTTAGATTATATAACTAGTGCTGAAATATCAGATACTGAAGAATTGGAATCTGATGATGATTGCTTTGTTGATAGTGGTAATCAAACTGTTGCAAAAGGTAAATTTTGTTAAAATTCTTGGAAATTTTTTTTAGGAGTTTCAAAAAAGAGCATATTAGATTTGTTACATTTCAAAATGAGATCAGCTTCAGATCTATGTACGGTTGGTTTAGCAAAAAATAATTAAAAAATGGGAAGGCCATCATTATCACCTATTGTACAAAATAAAAGGATATGCCAAAGAGCAGTTGAAACTCGACCTCATCCTGAGATTATCAATGACTCTGTAGATCAAAAGTTGATGATAAGCATGGAGCAACCCGGTGTAAAAATTACGGTTGCAAAGGTAAAACCCATATCTACTGCAATAAATGTACAGTGCATTTATGCTTTACTAAGGGGAGAAATTGGTTTTTTTATATCCATGTCAAAAAATTTATAAAGTTTATCTATTTTGTTATATATAAAAGCAGGACTGTGTCAAAATTCTTTGTAAAACTAGGTATTATTGCTATGTACCTCCTCATGTGTAGTAAAATTACTACACTATTAACTGTTTTAAACTTATTGAGTGATGTAACATTTTTATGTAGATTTGTTACTTTAAAAAATTGATATTTAGAACAAAAATCGTAAGGGAATTTCAAGCGTTGAATATTTGACTTTTGCAACCTCGTAGACCGGTTGTCCATCCCAATGGACATTTGCATATTTTCTTAAATAATTACATTTTCCTTAATTTTTTACTTTAACATGTTTCTTAGTATCCTATTATGATATTTTAGAATGGTAATTATTTTTTTTACTCACAGCATTAAAGTGGGGTCTGAAAGGGTTAAACAGAGTATTTTTAACACCAGTTTTTTAATGTACTTTAGTTATTTTTAAAGGAATTTTGGAATACTACATAATCACAATAATTATTCTGAATGGCTCTTGTTACTAATTTTGGTTGGTATATATTAATAAAACCTACAAAAGAATATCTTTCAATATTTTATTCAATATCTGAGGACGATCATATTCGTATTCGATAGCAACATGTTTCATGAATACTTAAGGCTCTACTCGTTGGAGGAAAGACGTAGTCACGTGACGTTAAACTATTCTAAAAGAACCAATATGCCATAGATCAGGGTTTCTTAAACTTTTTGATGTGGTCATCCCATAACATTTAAGAAAATTGTGTGCGACCCCATAAACACTGTGCAAATCCGACACACGCGTGAGCGAAACTGTCAGTTTCTCCACTTGTTACGTACTATACTATTGCAACTTTAGGCCATTTACTTTAATTTTTAAGCAGGGCCGGATACAACTGATCACACTAGCCTGGGAAATTTATGTAAAGGGCAGACCACTTATTCAATATTCTTTACATTCGATCGACACTTTGATTTTAGATTGGTTAAAGTATTGTTAAAGACGGAAATGTCGTAAAACTATTATAAGTTAAATAAATATTAAAATTACTAAAATATTTGGTGACCCCTGATGCAGGTCCCGCGACCCCTTTGGGGTCGCAACCCATAGTTTAAGAAACGATGCCACAGATTCGAAAAAATACAAAATTCTCTTATGAACTGCAATGTAAACACACTCTAACAAATTATATAATGATCCAGTCTAAATATTTTCTTCGTTCTTCTTGGCAGCCTTAAAGGCACAAATACCATAAAATAAATGCTTCAAATTTTTAAATTGGATTCCAAAATTTTGAGCAAATTAAGACAATTTCGCCCCCCCCCTTCAAATAGTAATAGCCAAAACATGTGTCATTTATGTATTATGAATATAACAGACTTTTGTTTTGTTTCTTCCTTTAATTAGGAACTTTTTCTCCCACATTCAAGTACAAGTGTTAAAATAAATAAATAAATTATTGAAACTTTTTAAGCGTTTCTAAAGCCAAATAATTCTCCTTCAAAATATATTTTGGGTACACTGATTTTCTGATTGTATTACTATTTTTATTTATTTATTTATTTTTGAGGGGGCCATACTTTTCTTCCTACTATTGGAAAGTAGTGTTTTAAAATATTGTACAAATTTAAAAACGATAAATTTAACAAAAAATTTTAAGAGAGTACTAAGATGGAACACTAGTATTAATATTTAATGAGGCTATTCAAACCAAACGCTGGTTTAATATATTCAATTAAATTAAGTAGTTGAAGCTATTTTCTTTTTAATTTCCATGTAAGTTTACTAAGTTCTATTTTTAAGGGATATCCATCTTTAATTTGAAGTGCGTTCAAATGATCCCTCTCAATCCCAGACTGAATGTTTCGGGGCCTGCGAAGAAGTTTTGTCCGGGACCTTCTCGATCCCCCGGTTGAAGAAACGCACTTGAGAGCGGGCCCTGTGCCAACGAGGCATCATAAAGTGCGGAAGTGTGCGGCGAAATCTCATTAGGCAGGCGGTAAAATAAAGCCGCCAGTCGGAATATTTTTATTCGCAATCGGAAAAAGTTTTTTGATAGGCGCGCCCGGAGCGGCATAAAGATAGCGGGCGCGCGTGTAAAAAGGGGGAGAATATTAAGTGTCGACTCCTTTATGGGCGTCAGGTGGGGCGGCCAGGTTGGGAATGGTAGCCTGCGGCGCTGGCAGTCGTCCTCACTCTTTCAGTTGGTACTTAAATGGTATGTAAAATCCTTCCATTCGCAGGCTCTGATGGAGTGCGGTAGTCGAATTGCCTTCCACCTATCTCGGACTGTCAATGGGTTTTCTCCGTTACGACCGCGCCATGATAAATAAGACTTATGGATGAATTTAAAAGGACGAGCTAAGCCATTAATTTTAAACTATCCCGTTTTAACGAGTCCGACTGTGGGGCGTGCGCTCTAGCGATAGCGCGCGGGGGCTGCATTTTAAACCGAGCTCCATAAAGGGTACCAAAGGAGAAAGAAAACTACGCCATTAGTAGAGAGGTTCACGTAATGAAGAATACCTCACGGGCAAAACAGTTCCTTCGGCTTGAGTCATTGCCGTTTCCCATTGTCACATTCCACAACTGCTGATAAGCACCGGCGCCCGCTTCAAATGGCCGCCGCCATGCGATATCCCCCCCTGCGCTACGCCCCTCCACCCCCTCGCGCTCCGACAGGCATTAAAATTCAAATCTTGGGCGCTGTAATCTCCCAATAATGACTGCGCACCCGATAAGCCTGGATTGATAGCGGTCCGACTTCTTTATCCGGCCCAACTTGTTCGGCCCCGAATTCGTCACAAAATGGGAACACAGAAAAACTTTTTGCTCGAGGTGAATGGAAATTGGGTCGGCAGCCATAATGACGGCTGCTTGAGCGATGGCGGTTTATCTGCACGCGCTTTAATGGGCCCCAAGTTGTTATGCCCACCCCCCCGCAAATCCTTATCGCCCACAATGAGCAAAAATGGCACCCACCTAATGTGTTTTGCATAACAGATGGCAGGCGACTCGCTTTAGAATGAGACTTTAAGAACTCACGTCTTATTTATGGAGACGACCTTCGATTACGAACACTCCCGAAATGGCCTGAAATAAAACAGTTATTGGACAGCCACGACATCAAAAGAAGCGGCTTCACAAAGGGAACAGACACGCGCTAACACGCCAACTAATTAGAAAATGCGCACCCCCTAAACTCAATAATCTGATTACAACACAACTTCTTACCAAGTCGAAAGAACAGGTTGCGCCGTCTACTCTTTTTTTGTTGTCTTTTTTCCCTTCTTACGCCAACGTCTTCGAAACCCAAAATTAGACGCGAAAGCGACTCAATTATTCCTTATAAATCGACGCCATTTCTGTTGCCAGAACGCGAGGGGGGGGGGGGGAGAAAAAGAAATAAATAACGCGACTACGCTCTATCCGTTCCGAGGTCTTGAAACCATAAAGCCACAACTGTAATTACTTTCATCAAGGCGGGAGTTGTTTTCTTTTCGACAAAGATCTTGCTCACCTGTTAACGGTTGCTCTTCGTCTTGCGATCCGAGTCGGAGAAACATCACAAGAATAACTTGTGACTGCGGTCTGCACGCACTCTTTCAAACACGCGAGAAATCCTTTGTTTGCTGATGTCGTTGGTGGGACAAACCCTTTGATGCTGCAAGCGAGCGTCTATTGAGTGAGACTTTATAAAATGAAAGAAAATTGATTTTGCAGGATTACGTGGTCTCTTTTAGTGTTGAATGCGAAATTAATTTTCGAGGTATCTGCTTTTCTACGCTATTCTCCGAATCATTTAGAAATTTTAAGCGTTTTTCTTTGACTGTATTTTTTAATACTCAGTGCGCCATTCAGGTGAAAGGAAATCGCAAGTACAGTTTCTCCATTCCCTCCTACCTCTGAAAGTAATGATTACACGATTTTTGAACATTGCACGCCACTACCGGCATTCTGAAAAGCACAGCCCACCACCTCTCCTCCTATTTCGGAGATATCCAAACCTTTCAGAAGACAGTAAAAGCCATGGCATGCGAACTGACTCGAATACGCCCTAATGCTCGGCGCCAAAATCAAAAATAAACTTTCTGGAATGAAGCGAGCCGACAAAAACAAAATGCACTTCGAAGTGAAACACTCTCCAGATAACAATTTATTCTTGAATTATAACTCAATCAAGAATTTTCTGAAAATGTTTAGTTGAAACATTTTAACAAAATAACGGGAGAAGACTTTTTTTAAAAATAGGCAAACAAGTCCGCGCATTTTGCTGTAAAAGGAATGTTACCCATAACAAAATGGCTTGGCAAATATGTATTTTCTTGGAAATTTCCGCGGTACATGCAACTACCATAAAATCAGAGTTCAGTACTTTGAACGAAAGAAGGCGCTTCCTGTTACCAAGTATGAGTTAGTAGCGTATCTTTCACAATGCTATTTCTTCTCTTCCAAGAGATTCTTAATATAGTATAACTTTTTCTTTTTCATAATTGCAGCGCTAAAAGCATTTTAAACAAATAAATATTACCTGAAAGCTTCGAGCTGCATCTTTCGCTTTATAGTATACATTTTGGTAAAAAAGCATTTGCTTATGTTCTCGATTCAGACAAGTGAAATCCTATGACACTACAAAATCTGCCTGCTGGTCTTGGTGCACAAATTAAAATAAACTAATCGCACCAGGAACTCGAAAAAATTCAAGATGATTCTTAATCGGCCTACTCACTAGAGGTGTGCCGGATATCTGTATTCGTATCCGAATCCGCGGATATTCGAAGAAAAAAATATCAGTACGAGAAAAATTATCCATGGAGAAGTTAAAGAAATGAGAAAAAAATCGAATTATTCTGTAACTGCTTAGTTTTTTTTTGGTTTTTTAAATAAATTTTATTGTTTAAAACTTAATAATTCTCGTTTATTATTTTTAAGGGATTCTTGTTTAGCACCGAAATCCCTTGTTCCTTTCCGAACATGTGCCATGTAAGGAAAGTATCGTAATCATGAGAAAATTCGACAATAAGATTTTGATGTATGTATATACGTTTTGAAGTATTCTGAATTCAAGGATACAAAGAAGAATTTTTATGCTTTATGGGCTGTAGTCGCAAATTCTTGAAAGTACGCTAGCATCTGAACCATAAGCGTAAAGTTTACAAAATTATTGGGGGGGGCCGGCCCCACAACCACATATATTCACGTCAGTGGCGTAGCCAAGGGGGGGTGTTAGGGGGGTCATAACTGCCCTTGAGGAGTTTTTTGCCATACAAAATGTATATTCTTCACTCCCTTATCATACACACGTATACATATATGTGAGTTGCAGAAGTCGTAACCCCCCCCTTCCATGAAAAATTTCAGGCTACGCCACGGATTCACTTACATATAACTTAATCATAGCTGCCAACTACTACAGAATATAATTAACCACTTTTTCTACATGATTTTTCGGCTTAAAATATATACTGTTTACAAAAAGTGGTTAATTATTATTTTCCGTAGTAGTTGGTAGCTATGACTTAAGTGTAAATTATTGGAGGCGCTCGAGCTCTATGGATCCATAGAATTCTACATCTGTGTAAGGTAAGTATCCATGTTAGTATCTTCCTACCATGTTATAAGTTAAAAAAAAAAGCAAAGTAAAAAATCCAAAGGAGGGGAAAAAAACATTTTCGATGAGATAGTGCATTTTAGACACATCTGAACTTTTCTTCATTTCATACTTTACATTGCATAATCTGATTTTAATGAACCAGAGCCTGGCGAGGGCAGCTTATTGTAACATTGTGTGTTACGTGGCGTCACAATGAATACTAAATCATGACTGAAATCAAAAGAAGAAATTTTTTAAAAGTACAAGTAAAGGTTTTTTTTAAACGTTTGTAAATGGCGTGAAATACTTTCTTTTTATGTTAGTATAAATTAGTTTTCTGTATTGAATGGTAAATTATTGGGTGGGCTCAGCCCCTATTCACAATTTATTGGGGGGGCTCGAGCCCCACGGGTCCATATAACTCTACGCCTATGATCTGAACGGTGCATTCAATTGAGCGCAAATTGGGTGCAGGTGATGATCACATGACCTGTATTTCAGTGAGTGTAACTTTGATAGTTTGTTCACAGAACCTGCAAAAAAGAACTCTTATAAATTACGGCTTATTGACATAAATCATTAAAAATGGGCTAGTGTCTAAATAGTGCATTCGAATCAGATCAAATTAGGCATGTATATTGCAGGCTATCGTTACGCAACCTGTATAGGTTTGCTGCTTGTAGGACTAATAGTTTTTACAAAGTGAGTTTTTGTTACAGAGCTACAAAATAGAATTCTTATACATTACATTCTTTAGATGCAAACTATTTCAAGTGCTCTAATGTCTATATGGTGCATTCGATTGAGCTCAAATTCGATACATATATTATAGGTTGCTGTCTTACATACTGTATAGATTTTGGTGTGCATATAGCTTTATTTTTTACAGACTGATTTACACTTCGTGGTCTATAGACACAAATTACTTGAAATGCACTAGCTTCTGCATACTTCATTCGAATGAGTCGAAATTATCGGGTAGGCAAATTGTAAATCACCGTTTCATAAAATATGTAGGTTTTTATGAATGTAGGACATGGTTATTTTAAGAGATACCAAAATTTTCATTGACGAGGGACATTCCAAAAGTAAGTTTCGTCATTTTTTCACACGGAAATTTTATTGTAAAAAAAAATACACCATGTCATCATGAACAATACACCTTGTACTATTTTTCAACATAGTCGATCGACATTGAGACATTCGTCGTCGCGTGCAAACAGTTTGAAAGAAACCACTGTGGTGAAATTCTGTGCATTGTGATCATGCCTGTGATGCATTGAAAGCCTAACTCTCGGGACTCCAAAGCATTGTTAATCCCGGAGACATCACAGCATGCAGGCTCTAATTATTGTAAGTGCATTTTAGTATTGCTAAGTTATTTAAAAAAGAATTCGATTGATTAGAAGTACACGATTTCGGAGGAAAGTATTCAAACACCATATTATAATTTTCACCGATTCAAATTTAGGTAAAATCATACAAGACGGTGCCCCTCATGTAAACACGGCGATAGCCGCTGGAGCTTGGCGATCGCCAAGTGCGAGCGTTACAGATCTTGTCGCCAAGCTGCAGCCATGGCGCCAAGCCACCCTGGCGACCGCCAAGCTCCAACGGCTATCGCCTTCTTGTGACGAATAAACACTAGTATATACCACTAAAATTTTTACAAAGAAACACAAATTCTAAGAAATTGACACTATATAAAACAGTCAAATCCACAACAAAACATTAGAAAAAGTAGATTAAACAAGCACTTACCTCACCTTTCCCACCTCATTTTTTAATGGAAGGACCGGGAACATCCATTACAACGATGAAATTCCCAAAGACGAAATAACGACGAAATTCCCCGAGACGCTCACTAACTTACGATAAAGGGTCCGTGAAACGGAATCAAAAACACAAGGAAAATCCAGCACAAACTTATTCCACTCAGAATAAAAGAACACCAAACTTCAATCTTCATGCAATTAACACTAAATGAATATTCTATACTTCAAATCCACCGCGTTTAATTTTCAGAATTGCCAGTCAAATTCTGATTAAAAAAAAAAAAAAAAAAAAAAAGCGATTTTCCAGACCAACATGTGATAAAAAAAACCAGACGATTTTCATGTTTATGACGTCAGCTTTACATATGTTCTCCAAGGGCGGAACCAGAAACTCTTTCGGAGGAGTGCGCAAATTGTGAATATTCATTTTATCTAGTGTAAAGCCTGCTAAATATTGGTAAAAACCCCAAGGAGGGCGAGAGTTTCTTGGAGGGGGCGCGCGCCCCTCTGCAACACCCCCAAAAAAAAACATCAGTGGGTCCAGCCACCGCCTCAAAAGGGCCCCCTCGAAAATATGATAACGCGGGCCCCTCTGCGAGATAAAAATAACGATCAGTGGGTCCGGGCGGGCCGCTCTGCGAGACCCAAAAAAACGTCAGTGGGTCCGGGTGGGCCCCTCTGCGAGATCCAAAAAAAAACCATCAGTGGGTCCGGCCACCGCATCAAGGAGGCCCCCTCGAAAATATGCTAGCGCGGGCCCCTCTGCGAGACCCAAAAAAAAAACATCAGTGGGTCCCTGCGGGCTCCTCTGCGAGACCCCAAAAAAAACATCAGTGGGTCCGGGCGGGCCCCTCTGCGAGATCCAAAAAAAACATCAGTGGGTCCGGCCACGCCTGAAGGGGCCCCCTCGAAAATATGCTAACGCGGGCCCCTCTGCGAGACCCCAAAAAAAACATCAGTGGGTCCGGCCACCGCCTCAAAAGGGCCCCCTCGAAAATATGCTAATGCGGGCCCCTCTGCGAGACCCAAAAAAAGCATCAGTGGGTCCGTGCGGGCCCCTCTGCGAGACCCAAAAAAAACATCAGTGGGTCCGGCCACCGCCTCTAAAGGGCCCCCTCCAAAATATGCTAACGAGGGCCCCTCTTCGAGACCCAAAAAAAAACATCAGTGGGTCCGGCCACCGCCTCATAAGGGCCCCTCTGCGAGACCCAAAAAAACATCAGTGGATCCGGCCACCGCCTCAAAAGGGCCCCCTCGAAAATATGCTAACGCGGGCCCCTCTGCGAGACCCCCCAAAAAAACATCAGTGGGACCGGCCACCGCCTCAAAAGGGCCCCCTCGAAAATATGCTAACGCGAGCCCCTCTGCGAGACCCAAGAAAAACATCAGTGGGTCCGGCCACCGCCTCAAAAGGGCCCCCTCGAAAATATGCTAACGCGGGCCCCTTTGCAAGACCCAAAAAAAGCATCAGTGGGTCCGGGCGGGCCCCTCTGCGAGACCCCAAAAAACATCAGTGGGTCCGGGCGGGCCCATCTGCGAGATAAAAAAAAACATCAGTGGGTCCAGCCACCGCCTCAAGGGGGGCCCCCCTCGAAAATATGCTAACGCGGGCCCCTCTGCGAGACCCAGAAAAAAAGATCAGTGTGTCCGGCCACCGCCTCAAAAGGGCCCCATCGAAAATATGCTAACGCGGGCCCCTCTGCGAGACCCAAAAAAAAAACATTAGTACAAGTTGAAGCAAATTAGAATAGTAGACGAAAGAACAGGAAAAAACGAAAAATAACAATAACGCATGCGCAAAACGCAAATTACCAGCTTAGTGACGTCAAATTGAGCAAGCGAATTCGTTACATTCATCGATACATACATTCGAAAATATGCTAACGCGGGCCCCTCTGCGAGACCGAAAAAAAAAAAACATTAGTACAAGTTGAAGCAAATTAGAATAGTAGACGAAAAAACAGGAAAAAACGAAAAATAACAATAACACATGCGCAAAACGCAAATTAACAGCTTAGTGACGTCAAATTGAGCAAGCGACTTCGTTACATTCATCTGCTAACGTCACACAGTAGCTAGATTAAAAAACAACTATTACGCATGCCCGAAAGTGCAAGAAATTTCGCATCTTTCAATAGTTCTAAATTATCCAATTTACAATATTTGACGCATTATCATTCCTTCAAAAAAACCTCGCCAAGCTCTACACATTTCTTTATGGTTGCCAGTCAAACAACCATCGGCAGGGTACTTTACTAACGTTGAACATCGCTCACGATGTCGCCAGAACCAAGGGGCACCGGATACGGAACATAGACCCAAATTTATTTAAACGCTTGATCAGTGCCGGCCCTAGCAGTTTTGCCGCCCCGGACAAAAATATAAAATGCCGCCCCCCACAGTAAAATTACTATTATAAGAAACAAATTTTTCACAGATACTGTTTTCATGCCTATGAAACTGGAATACCTCTTTAAACATAACACAGCATAAGAAAAACCATATTTATTAAAAACCACACATTAAGCTAAAAACCAAAAGAAAGAGAGAAAAATAAAGAGTTTCTTTTTTTTCTGTCTTTTAATTCCGCAAAATTTCTGACTTTTTCTCTTAAATCAATTTTTCAACTAATTCATGTTCGATAGCCAATGTAGTTAAATTATTAAACCTATCTGGAAGAGTTATGGAACATAAGAAATTTTTAACTTTAATTTTAAGAAACCCTTCTCTGTACTAGTACTTGCCACAATTATTGGCAAAGAAAGTGAAATTCTCGAAGCAATAGCAAGATGTGGAGTAAAATCGATAGTTGAAATTAGCTTTAAAATTTCAATTCGGCTTTCCTTTTTGCGTAATAAGGCCGTAACTGACACTATTTCAGTTACTAGATCAAGCGCATTTATATTCCCCGATTCCCCATCTGTCAGCATTAACTCCAATTGTTTACACTATAAACAGTGTTAACACTGTTACACTGTGTTACAATGTTTAATTAGCACTTTTTAGGAGTGTCTTTTAACTCATTTATGTCGTGCAAGAATTTAAAATAATTACATTGGGTACTTATTAAATTAAATCTGCACTCTAAGGTATTAATCGCTTTTTTTACTGTAAAAAAATAAAACCACCTTAAATTTTAATTTAGGATCTTTCACCAGATCGTCTCGTGATTCGCAATCAAAATTAATATGTTACGTGGCTGCTTAAACTCAGTGTTAGCCAGAATACTATGTCGTCGGTCAGTTCTCTTGCATAACAGAACATTTCATTTAAAATCACATTCAATCGAAGTACCTTTCAAAAAATCTTTACAGTTTCTTAAGAGTTATAGAGCAGGTAGTAAATCGTTGTCTTTTGACTGCAAAAGCTTTCTTAATGGATTCACGCAATTGAAGATTTTGTACCAAATAATAATAGAGCATAGGAACATGAACTGTTTGAGAGAGTTAAGTAATCCTAGCCCCATTGGAATTAGATTTGTCAATACCTTTATACCTTACCAAGAATGCGATCTGTTCAATTTTTTTGGCATCAGGAATGGAATCTAGAAATATGGGATAATATTTGGCTTGTTGAAATTCATTAACAAACAGTAATTTGAATCCAACTGGATATCTTGTCAAAAATCTATGCAAAATGTGTAAATATTTGTTTCAACATCACATATAAACAATTGAACAAGAGCGTAGCCAGGATTTTCATTAGGGGGGGGGAAGACAAGGAGAGCCAGCGGGGGGCAGCTGCTCTTCTGCTTCCCGCTGGCTACGCCTATGCAACTGAAGCGAATGAAATGAAATTTATAGCAACACCAAAAGTGGCAACTTAATTTAAACTGCAGTTGCTAAAATATTTGTAATTCGTTTAAAAGTTTTGAGATTTAAAACTGTTGTTTGAAAACTTTGTGTAAATGTATGTTCGCCCATTGTTAAAAAATGGCTCAATGGAATAGACTGAAATTTGGAATTATATTAAATGGTAAGATAATTGAAACAATAGATACCAAAATTGTTTAAAATAATTCATAGGCTTTGAGAGTTTGTAAAAATCGCTTTAAAAGTTTGTTCTGGCATCCATCAAAATCGGATTAAGAGAACAGAGTGAAATTAGGCCATATGATGGGTAACAAAGTATCATCGAAATTTTTTAAAAGATTTGAATAAATTGAAAGGGTTTGCAAAAGTTGCATTGTACTTTTTCTTTTCTTTTTGAGGGGGCGGAGAGAGAAGGGGAGGGCGCAGGGTCGGCCCAAGGGGGGTGCGAATATAGGCGATCGCCTAAGGCCCCGCTCCTGGGCCATTTTATTGCTATCTCATAAGACATGATAGAGAAGAGGCCCAGCTATTGCGCTTCGCCTGGGGCCCCGCACGCCCCTCGGGCCGTCTCTGGAGAGCGTCACTTTAAGGCGTCTGGAGGTAATACAATAGGTGGCTGTTCAACTTACGTCGAACAGTTACGACAAATTACGTCGGTTTCTTTTATTATTATTATTTTTTTTATTTGAGAAAATTGTGCAAAAAATTTTACAGGCATAATTTTAAAATTTCTAAAGTTAATAGAAAAAAATTCATTTACTATATATATATATATACACACACACACACACACATATATATATATATATATATATATATATATAATTTTGAGAAAATTTTGTGTGACCACTTCGTGAAAACAACTAGTGGTCAGATAAAAGGGAATGAAATGAAATTTTGTTAAATAGTAGGCGGTTAGTAAATTAAAATTTCAGGTTTTTGATTTTCTACAAATTTGAATTATTTCTGAGGTATGACGTAAACTTTGATAAAGTTTTTCGCGCATCAAGTAAAATCAGCAAAATGTTATTCAATCGGACGTTGCAGTGTTAAATATCGGCTACTTGCTATTACAAAGGATTTTCCAGATATTCTGTTTTCAGTTTAATATTCATTACTAGCATCTTCTTTTGCAACTTTATGTAGGATGCTTCTTGATGTAGGAAGCTCATCCACTAAAAGAAAACGTTAATTTTAATGTAAAATATTTTCTCTATTGACAGTTTGTCTCAGTAATTTGTTACTCTCTAACCTGTAATTTTTGAACAATACACAAGAGTTATAACTTTGCTTTCTATATTTCTGCCAGTATGTTAATTCCATTTTTTGTACTACTACAATGCAAACGAAATTTTGCGCGGTTAGTAAAAACCCATCAATGACGGATGGGTACATCAGCTAGTAAAGTGATATAGAATGATATTCTTCGGAATATTTTTTAACAATTCTTTTACTAATATGAAATGTATTTTTCAAATTCGAGACAAAACGCCGCCCCTAAAATTTGCCGCCCCGGACAGAGGTCCGGTTTGTCTGGCCCTAGGGCCGCCCCTGCGCTTGATAAGTCAAGTGATCGGAAAGTCGAGGGGAGTCACGCCTGACTTTTTACGTTACAGTACAAGAACACCTTCATGTTTCGATACAAAAAAACTTTCTGAAAGTTTCTGAAATGGCGGGGATTTATCGTTTATTAGAGTGTCTAGTACGGTTTGTGAAGCAACATCTTAAAAAATGTTTAGTGTTTGATATTTTCGTATTTATGCACCAAAATCGTATAATTGTTTCGAACTACAGTCTTAATAAGATATAATGAGAGGTTCTGTAGTTTTGAAAACCGACTTGGTTTGGTTCCCACTGAAATAAATGAAAAACAGTGTCTTTAATGAAACTTTCGGTGGAAAAAAATCTTAAGCATGGAATAGAACTGCAAAATTTTCGATTTTTAAGGATTTTCTTTTTTTTTTGAAATTTCAAAACCGATGCAGGCTTATCATTTGTCGGCATATAATGCAGCTCGTAAAGAGATTTTCTAAAAATTTTTTAAGTGCTTGCCATAGTTAGTTTTTAGTATTTGTGACGAAAATCATATATGTTTCGAAATACGCCGTTAATGCTAGTTTATAAATTTCTAAACAGAATAAACGCTGTATAATACAGTTTTGGATCCCTTTACAAAGTTTTCCACACAAGGTATACTTTCTAATTCTGAGATATTTTTGTTTTGTTTGCTGTTAATGTAAGACACCTTCATTGAATAACTTACTGGTAAAAGTATATTCGTCTAATAGAAAATACAGAGCTTAGTGCAAACCTTCAAGACTGGAATAAAGTCTCCAATTCTTTCTTGTTGTTGGGATGAAGTAATTCTCTCACCACTCTCCATATCGAAAGATACCCACTTTTGCTTATTCACAATACTGCAGAAGTAACTACTATCTGCAAGAAAGGACATGTGTGTGACCACATTGGTATAAAACCCAGCTTTCCTTCTTTTTGTATGATTTTACCACGAGTTGCGGCTATCATGATTCAGATGCGACTTTCAGAAAGACAGAGGAAAGCCCCAGGGACGTGCCAACGTTTTGCAAACTGGGGGGGGGGGCGACCGATATTTTACGACATCGGGAGGGGGGGCAGTCATTTCACCAGCCCCTCATCCCCACCCCCTCTACCAACAAATGTTTTCAAAATAAAAGGTGTCAACCTTGATCCCAGGAAAATTTTTGTTTGTACTTCTATAGCTCAATTACAATAATCATTCTCTTCAGGTACGGGGCAGCTTTTTTGTACCCCCCCCCTCCCGCCAATTTTTATAAATAGTCGGTTTCAATCTTTTTTAACTTCGTCCGTACACCCTCTCAAAAAAGTATTCGAGTGTAAGCCAAATTTACTCTATCAGTATGTAAACTAATTAATTTACCGATTTTTTATTTATTTATTTTTTATTTATTCATTTATTTTATTTATTTATTTTTTGTATTGCAATAGTTTGCTTAAAATAACAGTTTTCTTCCTGCGGAAGGGACAAAGACATTAGAATATAGTATTCCCATGCAAAAACCCTCAACTGGTTAAAAATTTGTGACGCAGCATTTTACTTTATACATCTATGAATTTTAAATACGGGTCTTAAAAATAATGATATCAAATTTTGAGTGGCGTCCTGCTGAGAATTTTAAAGATTTGTTTTTAAATTCCATTACAGTTACTTTCGTTTTATTTTCTAAAGATGTACGCATTTAAGCAATGCTTTTAATTATGAAATACACTGTCGAATATATCACACTTTCACTGAGTCTGTATAATGTATTCAAATGAATTTATTTCAATAATTTAATTTATCTTTTGCGTCACGCTATCCAAAAGGGCAAGCAAAATTTTCATATACATTGCACTTAGTTTGGTTACTATAACACTAACTAAATATTTACGTAAATTTTACTTGCCCTTTTGGATAGCGTGACGCAAAAGATAAATTAAATTATTGAAATAAATTCGTTTGAATACATTATACAGACTCAGTGAAAGTGTGATATATTTGACAGTGTATTTCATAATTAAAAGCATTGCTTAAATGCGTACATCTTTAGAAAATAAAACGAAAGTAACTGTAATGGAATTTAAAAACAAATCTTTAAAATTCTCAGCAGGGCGCCACTCAAAATTTGATATCATTATTTTTAAGACCCGTATTTAAAATTCATAGATCTATAAAGTAAAATGCTGCGTCACAAATTTTTAACCAGTTGAGGGTTTTTGCATGGGGATATCATTACTTTTTAAGGGTATGGTCAGAAGATAATAAATTAGTTTCAAGGGCGAATTTCGGAAGTTTGCTTGACACTAAGTTATTTAAATAAATATACAAACCTGTTTTCATGCAGTATCAGAGTATTTGATTAAAAAAGTCACAGCAAGTTCTTTTGTAACATGTAACAGAAAATTGACATATTTTTGTTAGAATTTTATAATAAGAGACATAATACTGATTATAATCAATAATTTTTTGATTAATCTTTCTATTTATAAATTGTTATACAGATTAGTATCCCTGCCACCACCTTTGATTTTATTTCATAAATTTGCATTCAGTTTAATGCTAAACGTAAGTTAACTTTTTTACTATAATTATATAACTATTGGGCCCCATCAGTGGCCGAGCGCATAGCGCTCTGAACTGGAAGACGAAAGGTGCCTGGTTCGAAACCAGGTTGCGTCTTCCGACCTAATCGTTCGGAGTTGCCGTGGTTTCCTCCAAAACAGCGTAAATACGGGTTAGGACCCCTTAGAAAGACCCCCCACGGAGGGCACCCCACGTCTCGGCTTAGAGCCTACGTGTAGCTATAATCGGCCGTAATTCTAAAATAACAACAACAACATATAATTATTCGTTCTATTGTTTTAATGCATTGTGATTCATTAATTTGCATTCAGTTTAACGATCACCGTAAGTTAAGTTTCGTTAAAATTATTAATTTAATAATATCGTTCTTAATTAATGATAATCTAGTTACTCGTTCTATTATTTTAATGCAATGTAATCTATTAATGCAATGTTTGCTTTCAGTTTAAAGCTATCTCAAGTTAAATTTTTAACTATATTATGATATACTAAGTTTTTAATAAGTTAATGATACATCTCAAAATTTTTGATTAAATTAATTAATGACTATAATCATTAATAAAATAGAAAATTTCTCAAATTATTGTTTATAATTGGTTTTATGTCGCTTTTTAGAAAACTACATACTATGTTTGTTTGTTTTTTTTTATCAGTTGATAATTTCATTTTTTTAGAGAACGTTTAGATGAACTACCAGTTTAAGAATAAGGGTCTTGCGCGGTTGACTTTCTCAGTGCTTCTGAAGCATCTTTACGTTACATCGTGAGAAAAAACGTCCAAAACTCCGAATTTTTAGATTATCAGCCATCCGGTAGACCAGAACCCTGGACATTTATACTTCAGTTAACTACCATCTTCAGTATCTTATTAACTCGGCTCGGGTGGGCACAACATCTTGTTTTA
>JAWZYV010016000.1:0-48103 GCA_038373885.1 Cheiracanthium punctorium
CTTAAACGAAATAGAATTCGGCGTTCTGCAGCACCATTTAGCGGCAAGTTATATCAAAATGGATAGTGTAAAAATATTCTACTTCTTCAAATATTCGTGTGTACCAATTTTCGTCAAAATCGGTTGAATGGTATTTTCGTAGCAAGCGGTCGAACGGAATAGAAATCGACGTTCTGCAGCGCCACCTAGTGGCAAGCTAGAGGAAAATGGATAGCATAAAATCCTTCTCCGTGTTCAAATATCCATAAATAGCAATTTTCATCAAAATTTGTGGAATGGTATTTTCATAGCAAGCGGTCCAACGGAATAGAATTCGACGCTCTGCAGCGCCACCTAGCGGCAAGATATATGAAAATGGATTGCGTAAAAGTATTCTTCGTGTTCAAATATCCATACGTACCAAATTTCGTCAAGATAAGTTAAACGGTATTTTCATAGGCCACCTAGCGGCGAGCTAGAGTAAAATGGATAGCATAAAAACCTTCTCCGTGACAAAATACTTAGTGACAAAAGACCGTGAGAAAAGACCAACGTACCAAATTTCATGGTTCGGTCAAACGGTTTTGGAGTTTTCCAACGTCATACACACCCACACACCCACAAACATTCATTTATACGTATATATATATATATAGATACTAGCTGAATGCCCCGTTCTTCGCACGGGAATGAATAGATTATTTTTTCATGTTACGGTTTTTTTTATTTCTATTTATCATAATAAATAGATATAGCAAAATTGATATCGCATAAATATTATCTGTGTTCAATAATTGTGCATAAAGAATTTCATGGCGATCGTTTGAACGGTGAAAAAGATGATCCGGCGCAGCGCTATCAACTGTCGAAGTTTTTGCAAAATGGGTAGCATCAAAATATTTTCATGTTCAAATATCTATGTTTACCAATTTTCATAGAAACAGTTTAACGGTCAAGGTACGCTGAATCGCCATCTAGTGGCAAATTAAAAGTAATAATACACTAAAGCGCCATCAAAGGGCGAGTTAAGAAAAATGGATAACGCAAAAATATTTTCCGTGTTCAAATGCGTATGTATACCAATTTTCAGAGCGGTTAGTTGAACGATAAAAAAGTTGATTGCTGAAGTGCTATCTAGTATCGAGTTAAAATAATAAAATGCTGCAGACAGGGGCAGATTTGTCGAGTTGGGGGCCCTGGGCAAAAGCTTCATTAGGGGACCCTCTTTCGAAAGCTTTTTCAAAATTTACAAATTTTTCAACTTAAAGAACCATTTTTGGGGGCCAGTACGCTTGCCCCGAATGCCCTCCCGGAAATCAGGCCCTGGCTGCAGTGCCATCAAGTGGTAAGTACAGCCAAATGAATACTAAAAAATTATTCTCTCTGCTCAAATGTGTATGTATACCAATTTTTAAGGTGATCGGGCTTTGAAGTTGGTGCGCTGCATCGGCATCTAGAGGCAAGTCATAGCAAAATAGATAGCGTAAAAGTAATCTCCGTGCTCAAATATCTGTGTGTACCAATTTGAACGGTTGAACGGTACAGAAGGCAAGGCGAGTAATAGCTAAACAGATGCGGCGAAAATATTCTTTTCGTTCAAACGTCTATGTTTACTAATTTTCAGATCGATCAGTTGAACGGTCCTGAAGTTATTTTATTGGTTTGAAGTGACATCTAGTGGCAAGTTATAGCAAAATGGGTAACTCCAAAATATTATCCATGTTCGAATATCTATCTATACCAGTTTTCATAGCGATCAGTTGAACAGTCTTTATATGCTGCAGCGCCATCAATAGACGAATTAAAGTAAGAAGTTGATGCGTTGCAGTGCTATCTATTGGCGAGTTAAAGTAATGATGTGTTACAGCACAATGAAGTAGCTATTTATAGCAAAATGGATAACACGAAAATATTCTCCGTATTCAAGTATCTAGCTATATCAATTTTCATAGAGATCAATTGTCCGGTCATGAAGGTGGTGCGCTGCATTGCCATCTAATGGCGAGTTAAAGTATTAATGCGCTGCAGTGTCATCTAGTAGTGAGTAACAGCTAAATGTATAGTTAGAATCAGGGGCGTAGCCAGAAATTTTTCGTGGGGGTGGGTAGGTTACGACTACTGCAACTCATATATATGTATACGTGTGTGTGATAATGTAGTGAAGAATACATATTTTGTATGGCAAAAAATTCCTCATGGGGGGTTATGACTCCCCCTAACCCCCCCCCCCCCCCCTTGGCTACGTCCCTGGTTAGAATGTATTCTCCGTGCTCAAATGTGTAAGCATAAAATTTTTTATGGCGATTGATTGAACGGTTTAGAAGTTGATGCGCTGCAACGCCATCTTGAGGCAAGTTATAGCAAAACGGATAGCATAAAAATATTCTCCATGTTCATATATGTGTACCAAATACCAATTGTCATCAAAATCAGTTGACCGGTATTTTCACAGCAACCGCTTAAACGAAATAGAATTCGGCGTTCTGCAGCACCATTTAGCGGCAAGTTATATCAAAATGGATAGTGTAAAAATATTCTACTTCAAATATTCGTGTGTACCAATTTTCGTCAAAATCGGTTGAATGGTATTTTCGTAACAAGCAGTCGAACGGAATAGAAATCGACGTTCTGCAACGCCATCTAGCGGCAAGCTAGATGAAAATGGATAGCATAAAAACCTTCTTTGTGTTCTAATATTCATAAATAGAAATTTTCATCAAAATTAGTTGAATGATATTTTCATAGCAAGCGGTCCAACGGAACAGAATTCGACGATCTGCAGCGCCACCTAGCGGCAAGTTATATCAAAATGGATTGCGTAAAAATATTCTCCGTGTTCAAATATCCATATGTACCAATTTTCGCCAAGATAAGTTAAACGGTATTTTCATAGCAAGCAGTTGAATAGAATTCGACGTTCTGCAGCGCCACCTTGCGTCGAGCTAGAGTAAAATGGATCGCATAAAAACCTTCTCCGTCACAAAAGACTTAAGTGTACCAAATTTCATGGTGATCAGTCAAACGGTTTTGGAGTTTTTCAACGTCATACACACCCACATCCATACATACATACATACCCACAAACATTCAGTTTTATATATATAGATGTTGCAGTTACTGATGTGATTTGAAGACAATCGCATTTTTACAACAAGACATACAGAAAATTATTCGATTTTTATCATTGAAAGTAAATTGCGTTGCTAAAAGTAATTTTGTTTTACCTCCTTGCTTTCATATATTTAATTATTTATTTTCAAATATTATTGTCATCAGTATTGTGGGGTCTTCATACTTTCAAAGCCAGAATAAAAAAGAATAACTATTAGGAATTAGTAAATATTTATTTATTTTATATTCTCAATTTGGATAGAATGAAACATGTTTCATTGTACTCGGCTGAATGCAATCACGTAAAATAAAGATGTTACGATTAAATATTTAGATTGAGACCTCCATAGAGCCCATAAAGTTAACAAGGAATTGTTTCTAAATCGTACTCTGCCTTCTTCAGACTCTGAAGATGGTGACAATTAAGATTGTCTTTCAACTAACAATTCAAACAGTACAGATTATGAGCTATTCTTACATAGCATGTATGACACAAGCAGAATTTCTCTAAATGATTATGTTTTGAGCAATACTGGTCAAAACATACTCATTGAAGGTGAACTTAAATGTAAAGAAATGTACTGTAACGTCTTCAGGACACGGCCACCAGATAATCAGTCATTCTCGGTTAACATGTTTATTCCAGCCATTTACAATAATTACATAAAATTCACACTGACACTTTATTAAACAAAATAAAATAAGATCCACAAAAACTCCTTGCTCGGAGTATTCCATTAGCAATTAAAATAACAGCTCCCGCATGGGTCATCTCACGTGCTGGACGCACCGCGCACTCCTCGTGTCCAACTCACAGTTTTTGTAGGGAGACAACAGAAGTATATTCTCTTCAGTTCAATCGCAACAGCGAATTCATTCGGGTGATGGTTCGCAAACAGTTCCCACTCAAGAGCGCACCAAGTTCGTTTACTATCTTGAACACGGCGGTCGGAGGAGTCCTCACAAGGCTGTCAACGTGATGCCGAGAGGAACCTTACAGCTCCTCCCCCCTTAGAAATTTTTTTTCGATGCATCAGAGAAAAAAATTTAATTTCTACTTTCCATGTAGATAACCTAATCTCGCCACAAACCAGAGGCAAATTTCCCACTATTCATAAAATAAAACAGAATTAATCCAACCCATAGCTACACAAAATATATTTCAAAATTTTACAAACCTGATATTCTAACAATTTAAATGATATAAAAACACCACACTCCCACAAACAAGTTTGACTCAATTTCAACATTCCATGCACAAGTGAAAGTCCTATTATCAATTCCCACAAAATGCATTTAACTCCCTCGACCAAGGCCGTCAGCATCCTTGCCGGCGGAGCCTGTCCTATGCACAATCCTATATTTGAATGGTTGTAGGGCCAGTAATGCTGAGGGTAAATTTTCTCCCAATCCTCTCCAGATTCTAAACAAAATACCTTGATTAACCGTTTAATAGTCCTATGAAACCTTTGAACAGGATCTGATTGGGGGTGATGCACCGAACTATGAGTAACCTTTATTCCAAACCGGTCAAAAAATTCGGTGGTGAGATGACTAGTGAATGGGGTTCCCAAGTCACACTGTACCTTCCGTAGAAATCCCAGTCTACTGAAAATCATTAACAACGCCTCAATCACCGAAACCGAACCAATATCTCTCAATGCGTGTCCCTCGGGATACCTCGATGACATACAGATGGCTGTTACTAAATACCGAATTCCATTTGCACTAGATGGCAAAGGGCCGACCGTATCAATATTTATTTTTGAGGAAACCTCCCTAATGATCGGTACCAGCTTTAACGGGGCTTTTTTAGTATGTCGAGCCTTTCCAACCCGCTGACACGGATCACAAGTACGAACATAATTTTCTACCTCTTTAATGCAGTTAGGCCAAAAATAGTACCGTAGCAATCTATCCCTCGATTTCGCAACAATCACATGCCCCGATGTCTCTTCATGACAGATAGCTTTAATCCTCTCCCTAAATTTTTTTGGAACAAGCTGCTGCTTACGCTCGTTTTTGATAAGATCCACAGATTTTCTAAACAATAACCCTTTCTCCATTTTAAACTCAGATTTTCCTCCCCTCTCCTGCACGCTTGAAAAACATGCCTTAAGGCCCCTCCTCAGACAGAAATTTTTCTGATTCGCGTTTTGAGGAACAATTTCCTACCCCCCTCACAAAAGCTCCTATCGCGAAATGCGATAGCTCGCGTGTCCGTTACTGATGGGAAATTTATGACCCGTTGGCGGGTTGGGAGATTTTGACCTGTGACCTCCGTCTACATGCCCCCGCTGCCTGAGCAAAATTTATTTTCAGTTGAGTGTATTCGTTCGAACCATAGGCGCAACCACGGAGGGGGCTATGGGGGCTGAAGCCCCCCCTAAAGGTAGAAAGTTAGAAGTGAAAAGCGTTAAAAAATGAAAACTGTCGCTAATGAAATAATTTTTTTTAGTTCTTTCTTTCTTTTTTTAACTGTCCTCAAATTATTTCTAACCAATAAAGTTTTTAAATAAATGCCCACAGTTAGTTGAAACACTCTTACACACGGTTACAACGTTGCTCAAAAGATCAGATAATTATTTATGACTCTATAATGAGTTACATTGCTTATGTTCTATGGGACAGTCAAGTAATACCGAATATTTTGACGTTATAAGAGAGTTGTAACTAACCGAGATCACTATGACTGAGTTCAGCAATATTATGTAGCCCAGCCCCCCCCCCTAAACTAAAATCCTGGGTGCGCCACTGGTTCGAACAGATTTAAATTGCAGGATACTCAATGATAAATTACAAGTATAATAAAAATTTTATTTAATTTGCAAAGGAGACTGCAATTTGTAAAGTGTTGTTATAAAAATTAACATTTTAAAAGAAATATCGAAGCGCGAATATGAGAAATTTTACATCGTAATTATTCTACTATATAGTTACGCTGAACCCTGACTGGCTGACTCAATTTGTAAAGATTCCAGGCAAACCACTTCGATGTAAATATTTTACCTCCATTACTCCAAAAAGATTAAAAACCAGAAAAAGCCTAATAACACCCACACCATTCATACGATCCGCTTGAAATTTTTCATAACTATGTATAAAAATATAAAAACAATCTCTGTTACTTTGAAAATCTGAAAACCCACCGGTTCCCTAATTTTTTTAAGAGATTTTTTGCCATTTTCAGCTCCATTTTATTTCAGAGATTCAAAAAAGCGAATAATTTGAGTGAAAAAATTAGACTTTCAAAGTGTAAAAAAATTGTCATATTCACGTCACGGTTATCTATCTGCCTTTGAAGGGAAAATTGTGATTCATTCCTTTAAAATTGTTTTTCTAGATTACATAGTTTATTTATTTATTTTTTCACAAATAAATCGTCTGCATGGATATGAGAATGACTGTGAACACAAAACGAAATCTTTTGAATGCCATAAGTTTCCGCGCGTTTCCAGAAGAGGATGAAATTCGATTTGGGTGTATAATAAAAATTGAATAGGAAGTTATTTTAGGTAGACGAAGACTAAATGTATTCAGTGTAGACATTTTCGTCGAATGTTTTTTCAAGCGCCCGTTGTATTTGCCTCCACAACGGGCTTTGATTTCTAGTTTGGTTAATATGATGAAAAAGTGACATAAAAATAATACATATTTTTTAAACTTCCTTATATACATAATTGCTTAAATCTGGGCGTTGAAAAACACTTTCATTAAAAGTAAGCAGTTGCGACAAATTAAAATATGCATAATAGTTTACACGATTGATTGTGTAAAATATTTTCGTGTATAATACAAATTTACCTACTTCCTAGTCCTTGACTTTGTTTTCTGATCTTTAATATATATATAATAACTTTAAAAAGTGGCAATTTTGGGCGAAATAGGAATTTTTTTCCCTCGAAAACACAATTTTTGCGAATTTTCAAAATCGATATCAGCAGAGTACGGAAAGTTTTTTCTTGGGTTGGCTAATAACCGTGTTCTTTTTTTTTTTTTTTTTTTTTTTTGAAAAGAAATTAAGTTTATCAATACAAAATTATATCTCATACAACCCCCCCCTCCCCGAAAAAAAATTCTGGCTACGCTCCTTTCCTCATCGATTAGCATATAACGACTATGTTACATCATAAAACTATTAAAAGTGGCGTTTTTTCCGCTCACCGGATTTTTGAAATCTGTATCAGCCGAATGCTGGAAAATTGTTCCTGGGTTAGTAAGTAATTGCTCAACCCCTCCCCTCCTAAAAATAAAAAAACGGACAATATCTTCAGATGGCACTGGCTCATTTAAAATCGGGTATTTTAGCGAAAGCATTTCCAAAAATAAAATTTACCGGATTTTGGAAATCTTTAATAGTTCTGCGGTAAAAATGCTTCTTATTTTTAGAGTGTATCATATAAAGAAGTTTCCGCGCTCGTCTGATATCGATTTCAAAATTCGGAAAAATTGTGTTATCGGGAAGAAAATGTTTATTTTGGCCCTAATTCCCAAATTTAAAGGCGTTGGCGCCACCGGAAGACATTGTCGAACTTCGAAATAAATTACAGGGTTATTATCCAACCCAAGTGACAACTTTTCTGACCTCGGCTGATACCGATTTCGAAATTTTGCAAACTGTGTGTTTTCTGGAAAAACATATATCCAGAACAGATAGAATCCAGACTATATATGTACACTACTGGTCAAAAGTATTGAAAGTTTCAGAATCTAACCATCTTTTCAAGAATAATACCACAAAAAATGGACAAAAAACTTGTTAGATTTATATCTTTTTAAGAATTTTTGAATTATAATTAGCGGTACGGAATTTTCGCAAATAAAAACAGAAAATTCGCAGGAAAAAATATGAAGGTTTGAAATTTTAATAAAATTCGCATAAACTACTTACAAAACATTTAATGTGCTGATACTTGCAGCCCCAGATGTGCAAAATAATTGAACTATCTGGAAATAAACTCCATTTGTTGCATTTGATTTCATGTGCAAAAAAGTTCATACAAAGTTTTTTCAGATGTGTTTTATCATTGTGTTCAGATCTAAATTCCCTGATTGTTGTTCAAGAGTTATTTTCAACATTTCTAATTTGTTCCACAAATGGGGAGCAAATGGTTAACTTGAACCAGGCGAAATACACGAAAGATGAGCGATAAAATGACATAGTCAATTAATATCGTTTTGATATGGCAATAATGAAACAAAAAATTAGGTGGTTCGGGGGGGGGGTCTTCCCCTGACGAGGCTCAAACAGCCGAGTTTCCTATCTATCTATCTATATATATATATATATATATAACTAATAAGTAAAACACAATATGTACTGCAAATAAGAAATACCTCGCATTACATATACACAATGGAACCTCCTAAAGTGACCACCTTCGTAAAGAGACCACAAGTCTATACTGACCACTTTTGTAAATTTTCCCTTTCTAATCACCGCACATTGCAACCTTTGTAAGTTGACCACTTTATAAGATGATCAATTTTGTTGATTCCGAGGGTGGTCACATAAGGCAAGTTCCACTGTATGTATATATATATATATATATATATATATATATATATATATATATATATATATAAAAATTCTAATATATACATATATATATATATTGTGCTCAAGGTCTGGTATGTAAAATTATATTTCTAATTTTTGTTATCTTTTTGATTTCTTCTTTACTTACTATACTAGGGTAGGGCCCAGATGTGTGGAGTTAATATCTCTTCTGATATGCTACACAACCGAAACCCTACTATTTGGTTTGCTGTAAATTATAATCCACTGTTTGTGTCCCCTGACGATGGTGACAGTGGTTATAATTTCCGTTCCATTATATTATCACAATAATTCTTGCACTTTATTTGGCTTCAAAATCTGGTTTCTAATTCTTGCTAATAGCTGTTATATTCTTATGCGAGATGTCTTATTTGTAGTATGTTTTGTGTTTTACTTGTTAGTTTATATATATATATAACTCGGCTGTTCGAGCCTCGTCAGGGGGACCCCTATGACCCCCCCTAATTTTTTAGTTTCATTATTGCCATATTAAAACGATTTTAATTAACTATGTCATTTTATCTCTCACCTTTCGTGCTTTTCGCCTGGTAACCCTATGTTGAAATTTTTATGATTGTAACCTATTTATAGAAAAATACATGGGATGCATATCTACACCTTACGAAATATTGTAACAATGGATTAAAGTTGTTGCGAACTAATAGTATTTAAATATATGTAAAATTATGTCGCTTTTTTGGGACAATTCAATAAAGGGGGTGAGAGATAAAATGACATATTCATTAATAAAAGGCTGCTTTAGTTATTAAGAATGTAATCAACCACACCTAGAAAACAAGTGCAAATAAGCATTTATATTTAAAAAAAAAAAGTCTCAATATGTTGAAATCAATATCGTCCAATGTAACTAAGAAACACTCGTGAAATCAGCTTTGAAACAAAATAAATTGCACTGAAATCAGCTCATCAGCTTGTGAGCCAAGATCCTGTAATCAGAGGCATCTTCACGTGTCGGGCGTTTCAGTTTTGTATCCTCCCAATTAAATTAATTAAATATCAATGAGCACAATTTGCATTGCCCAGCACGGAGTAAAATTTACACTGATATAACATTGAAGAAGTTTAAATGCACAGAAAATTTTAAATATGATCCTAAAAGCAAATTCTAATACTTTTGAGTTAGTTAAACACTTCATTTGATTGCGAAATTTCAAATCGGCTTAGAAATATTTTTGTGAGTAGTATGTTTTTGGATGTATTAATACCACAGAGAATTTTTTAAAAATGGTTAATATGAACAAATTCTTTAAATATATTCTGTTTTTTCCTCCCTTTTAGCCAACAGAATAAATAATGCCCGTTATAGCTGCGTCCGTACTTCAAAATTTCGATGCGTAAACAATGTTTTTCCTTTATTTTTGATCAGTCATCATATTTAAATCGGGATTCATTTTGAGTTATTCAAAAAGCTATACTGTGGTCCAGGGACAATATACGAAAAAGGGGTCCCATCCAGCTGACCCTGACCCGACCCACCGAGAGGGGAGGAGGGGCAATTGCCTCGAATTCCACTCCTAGAGGACGTATGTTGCGAATTTTTGGTGCACAAGTCTCACGGGGAAATAAAATAATTCTGTCTTCCAAAACCTCTTCTGGATCACACAGACGCATTCGCGTACTAAAGTTTAAACATGCAATAAGAAAGGAAAAGAAAGACGCCAATATATTTGACTGATTACTAATGAAGCTTTTGTAACGGATAAGTATAAACATACATCTGGGACCCGAAAACGTAAGATGTAGAACTGCAATCAGAGGGTAGTATGAAAAGAAGGCGGACATTGTTGGAAGTTGGAATTACAGGTAAAAAAAAAAAAAAAAAAAAATGCGGATGATTAATAGCCAAGTTCGATTAAAATTTGTCAAACACTCTGGTCACTAGTGACTTTCGGATTAGATGATGTGAGTTTGCCTATTCGATTGTGCTTGCATAGATACACACACACACACAGACACACAAACAAATTAGTCCAATATGTTTTTACTTACTGGATAATACTATTTACTTATATTTCTTTTTAACCTTTACTTATATACTAAAGGTCCTTTTCTTTAGCATTTTATATAGCTGTGTGAAAAATTATATACAAGTAATATATATATATATATATATATATATATATATATGTTATAATTTCCGTTCCATTATACTATCACAATAATTCTTGCACTTTATTTGGATTCAAAATCTGGTTTCTAATTCTTGATAATAGCTGTTACTTTTATGCGAGATATGTCTTATTTGTAGTATGTTTTGTGTTTTACTTGTTAGTTAAATTCTATTCTGTTTGTCATAGCTGCAATTGCGCGTTACAAATAGGATATCTTCTAAATAATTAATTATGGATGTTTGATTTGACTTTATATGCCATTTTTGCATTGCTAATAATTTTATAAATCTTCTTACAAGCTATATTTTGCTGCAAGTGCGCATTTATAGTTATGTAATTTTCCTAGTTACTACCTTCAGTTACTCCTTTTCAATCAGCATCTATGATTTATCTATATTCATTTTGAATACTTTGTAAAATACAGCTATCTATTTAGACTATCTCCTTTCTATTTTTATTTTAATTTCCCAACATTTTCAACAATAATGTTCAAACTACTTCTGCCTAGTGCTATGGTGTTGCTGCTGCTGCTGTTTTTATTTAATCAGTGTAAAAAACAACATCTTTTTTCTGTATATTAGGATTACTTAATTAGTTACAATTATCTACAATTTGTACAGTTGCTAACTACTTTACTTTGCTTGCGATGCTTTTATTATAATGTGCTGCCCTCTATTGGCAATCTTACGAGTTATTTCCACTCTTGGTAACCACACAGCGACGTTTTTAAATATAAAAATAATATAGTACTTAGACATTGATGTAATGTACAGCTAATAAGCCATCTTTATTAGAAGACCTTAATACTTATTAAGTTACTCATTTTATTCTAGTTTCCGCTAGTAATTTTTTGCTCTTATTTTACTCAAGTTACTCTTCACTGTATTTTATTTATTTTTTAAATTCATATTTCTACTTATTGTCATGTGTATGTAATTTTCTATTTTTCATTTTGTAAATATTTTATTCTACTCCAGACTTTCATACAATTTACTTTTATGTGTTTGTTTACTTTTATAAGAAATTATTGCTAGCTTTGTTTTGTCACTTAAAATTTAGTATGTACCCCTCACTTTTTTATGAATGGTAGATTATAATAATTTAGCGCCTGGCAAACAAGGAAATAATATTTTTCCTTATGCTCGGTTTTAGAAAATTAATGATGATAAGGATTATCTTGGATCGAAAGCCTGCGACTTATCACCTACTAATATACATCAATTGCCTACTCTTAAATTTATAAAATGCACATCTTCTCGCTGTAAAACTTGTCCTTTAGCTGATACTACAAATATTTGTAATAGTCGGTCTAATTTAAGCACGTTTTGCAAAGTATACAACTGTATCTATATGTTAACCTGTAATCAATGTAAAATAGCTTATATTGGCCAAACTAGTAATCCTTTACACCTTCGTATTAATCTACATCGAAATCATGTTAAGAACTATCCTAGTAATCTTTCTGGTAATAATTTTGAGTATGAACATTTTCATATGCATGGGTTCAATAATATTAATATCACTATTCTATCTATAAAGAAGAACCATAATGAACGTTTATTTTTAGAAAACTACTTCATCCAATTTCATAATACTAGTTATCCGTATGGTCTAAACCAATTAGTACATAATAAACAATTAATATATTATACTAGCACTACTAACATAAATAAATATTCTCCAATCTATAATACTTTAAACTTGTCTATATATAATAAAACAATTAGAACTTCTAGAGGTAAACGTAAAAAATGTAATAGTCCTAAGTATTCTAATAGTTATATAAAATCTGCTATTTTAAAATTATATAATTACTATACCAGTACTTATAATTGGATTAATATACGTACTTTCATTTACTCCATTAAAAAGAAACTTTTAGTTAAGTATTTTTCTATTTTTTCAAATCTTAACATTTCTGGACATTTTTCTCACCTATTCTTCGATCTCATTGTTGCACGAGCCACTGCACTTACCGTAAACCTAACCAATAAAAGTAATAATACACCTTCTAATTCTAACTTATTAATTACTTTCACAAATCCTGCATTCAATAACTTAAACTTCAATACAATATTTTCTAATAATAACACTTACTTTCCCATCAAAAATGTCATTATTAAAAAGTCCTTTAAATATCCCCTACCCTTTGGTAGGAAACTATTTAACTATAACTCCTTTTCAAAAACATATAACCCTTCTGATACACCACCCTGTATATGCCATGATAATCACTATAGGAACTTCATTAATAGGGATTATGGACACATCATTACTGGAGATCTAGCTATCGTAAAAGATATTAGGCTAAAAAAACTCATGCAGAAGGGCTCTAAACACCGTATTCCTTCAAAACACTCTCTTAGTGGCATTGTAACACAATTCACATATGATTTAGATTTTTACATATATAATACTGCCTTAAAATACAGCACTCCTATTGAAGCCTTCACTACCTGGAAAGTAAAAGTACTTTCATTCTTTAAGCAAAATATTGCTAAATATGTAAAATATAGTTCTCCTGTCAATAGTCAATTTCATACTCAAATAGACTTTATAAAGCAGTATTTCATAATTACTTATGTAGATAAATCATCCAATAACTATGCCTTTATTTGTAAACAGTTATATCATAGCTTGTTAGCCTCTACAATTGTAAATAACAGTATCTATTCCTCTACTAATTTGTCTACTGTAGTTTGTAACAAAAAAATTCTGGCTTTCTATAAACTTCTCAACCTACAACATAATAATCTACACTATCCTTATATTGTACTAATCCCTAAATTTCATAAATCGCCTTTAAAGTTTCGAACTGTTACAATAGGATGTAATACATATAGCAATGTAGCAAGTAAACTTCTATTAAAGATACTGTCTGTTATGCATGAGTATTATATAAAACGTAATGATATCTCTATAGGAAATAGTTATGATCTACGCAATACAATATGTACTATTAGTAATATTACCTCTTTATATACCTATGATTTTAAAGATCTATTCAACAATATTCCTCTTGACGACCTTTACAATGTAATTAATGAATTATTTGAAACTTGTGTTAACAATATTCAGCTCCCTTCCCATGTTGATGTAACATATTTCAGTCGTCTATCTAAATTTATTATCTATAATAATTTTATTCTACATAACAATAAAATATATCTACAAAATCATGGTATACCACAAGGTGGTTCAGCATCTAGCTACCTTGCAGATCTTTACTTATATTACTATGAAAAAGAATATACTAATACACACATCATTCTTAAACGATATATAGATGATATCTTACTTGTAAACACTACTAATAATAATAACATTATCTTCCCCATAAAATATCCATCTGCTCTGGAATTAATTAAAAATGATATGCTTAACAATTCTGTTAGTTTTCTAGATCTAAGTATCTCCATCACTCCTAGAAATAGCCTTAGTTTCAATATATATGATAAGCGTAAAGATTTTAGCTTTAAAGTAAATAGCTTTACTCATTTTTCCTCCTGCTTACATAAATCTGTATTTCGCAATATCATCTATAATCACTGCTGTAGAATCAAGTTTCTATGTTCTGATGATTTCAAAGTCTCCAATTTTAAATCTCTATTTCTGTCAGCTAGACAATACAACTATCCCACTAAGTTCCTAAAATCCATTATATACAAATCTTGAAAATGATGTGTCTAATGTCTTTGTTAATTTACTGGAGGTTGGGTGGGGTTTTGGTTTTAAGGTTGTAATTGGATGGTTGGGTCGGGCGGAGGAAGTTTTTCTCTTATATAAAAAAAAAGTAATATGTTTAAAAACAATTTGGATGTGTTTATGCATGCATATATATATCTGGAGGAATTAAAAAAAAAAAAAAAAAAAAAAAAACGGGGTTCCTATATTGTGATTATTGTCTGGATTTAGCAGAGTTTTATACTTCAAAACTTTGAGCAGTGAAAGCTAGTAAGAAAAATGAATTGAGGGCTTGCCAGGTAAAGGATGACAAAAACGTTTACCTTGATAGTTCTTTTATTTAAGTCATGAAGCATGAAGGCTGGTATACAGATGAGGATGAACAAATGGAAACAAAAAAAAACAGGCATTTGATGTGGTACAGCATCTATGTGGCATCGGACATTCTGGACAACAAACCGAACAGCATCACCTTGAGATAAGCTTGTAGCGGCATAATAAAAAAAAAAAAGGGCTTTGTTGGAAGCTGCGACGGGATGGCTCGCCAGATTAATCGTTTGACTCAGCTCAGAGCATCTCACATGGCTGGCTTCGAGCGTCCTTCCATACGCATCTGTCGTATCACCCTTTTCGCCTCCTCTCTCTCACTCTCTCGCGGCGAACGGCGAACTTTTATACTATTGGCCAGGCAACGACGTCACCAAGGGCTGCGGACCTGTGACGTGAAAAGAAAAAGGAGAAAATAGCTCCGCGGCAAGTCGCCGGGAGTACAGCGCCTCTAGCGGCCAAAAACAGAAACACATTATGCAAAACGTTTTGCAGCAATTATGGTGTTTGTTTGAAGCGTTGTTATTAGAATAGTTTTAAGTAAGAACTTTAATTAATAAAAATAAGAGCTATCTGTGCCTTTAGATTTTAAGGCAAATAATTAAAGTTAAGTTATACAGCATTCAGATATAATAAAGAGAACACAGCTACATGTCATGGAACCTTTAAGGTAAGGTTTACAGTTACTTTTCCTAACAATGGCCTGCCTTCCATGACATGGCAAAAGGAACTGCTTCAAACAAGTAAAAAAAAAAATTCTTTCAAAAGAGAGTAAGTACTTTTCCCTCTGAAAAGAACAAAGGACATATTATGCAAATAGCGATGAACACAGATGAGAAGCACAAGGGTTAGTACAAAATATGCATAGTTATACTATAAAGTACGAGTAGTATAAAGTACGACTGGCCAGTCAAAAAAAACGTTAGAAAAAAAACACTTTTCAAAAGATTCACATAATGCAATTAAACACATTTGCATTCACTTTACAAAGAAAAACAACAAGTTTGTACTTTCTTTAGGGGTGAGGTGCACCTCAAAAAAAAAAAACACTCTTAAGAAAAGAGATAAAAATAGAAAAGTTTGTTTGAGTCATTTACATTCACTGAGCAAGGTGGGCATATAGGAGCTTCCATTCAACATACTGGGACTCACAAAATTAAAAGATAACATCTCCTGTGACGAATGACGAAAATATACCGTCTAAGAACAATCCACCTTCTCCACCACATTCTCTGGCAAATTACAATTTCACCTCACGAGACGTAGCTGAGGCTGCTCGAATGGGCGAAAAAGGGTCCTGACCCCCAGAACAGTATACTCCGTGGGGAACTTTACTCCTTACATCTGTAAAAGTAAAGAAACAAACAATGGAAAAAGAAGGATGGTGACGAGTCACCGTTAAAGGAACAAATCCTCTTGACCAAGGCTATTTTTTTTCTTCATTTTTTTCAGAAAGATCAAGAAATTTTTTCCTTTCCCCCTTTTTTTCGTAGAGAGTCTTCGACTTGACAAAAGGTTATGTTCAAAAGAGAAAGTCAAAAGTGACTTTTCAGAAAAACTTGCCTAGGTTCCCTTTAGTGGAGTAGGACTTTGAAATTTTCTTTTCAAAAAGAAAGTCTAAAAGAGACTTTTCAAAAAATTTTGCCTAGGTTCCCTTTAGTGGGAGTAGGGCTTTGATACTGAACAAAAAAGTCTTTCGTTGAATGTTGTAAGTCCAGTCTTTGGAAGAGGTTTTGTGAAAATATCTGCTGGGTTATTCTTTGTATTTATATATTTTAAGGTAAATAATTTATCTATAACTAGGCTTCTTAAAAAGTGATACTTTACATGTATGTGCTTCGTCCGGCTGTTCTCAATGGGTGAGTTGCTGAAATCTATGGCGGCAGTATTGTCGCAAAAAAGTGTAACTTTATCCAGGTCTTTGGGAAGTAGTTTTAGATTTATTAGCTCATTATAAATTCTTTGTATCCACAACAATTCTTTGGAGGCTTCTGTCAGGGCGATAAATTCCGACTCCATCGAAGATAGAGCGACACACTTCTGTTTCGACGTACGCCATGATATGGGGGTTTGATCCAGCATTAAAATATATCCTCCCATTGACACTCGGTCATCTCTGTTTGAAGCAAAATCAGCGTCTGAGTAGCAATTTATGGAAATCTGATTTATATTAGATAATTTTAATTTGAGGTGTGAAGTAGATTTAACGTAGCCAAGTAATTTTAACAATTGATTGAAATGATTATATCCGGGATTAGATTGAAATTGTGATAAAACATTTACTGCGTATGAAATATCTGGACGGGTTCTGCTTGCAAGGAACGACAAACATCCTAAGATGTTGCGATAGGGAAATTTTTCCATTTCTTTAACTTCTGCGGCGTTAGTTGGACAGTCCGTTTTTGACATTACGATACCCGGAGCGATTGGAAGGGACGAGATGGGTATATTAAAACTTTTAAAGCGGTTGTAAATCTTGTTTATGTATTCCTCTTGATGTATAAATAAGCCATTTTCATTTTCTTCAAATTGAACGCCTAATAGTTTTCTTGTTTTCCCCAACTTCTTAAGATTGATTTTTCCTTCTAATAAATCGAATACGTGGTTTATTTCCTTTTCTGTTTTAGCTAGGAGTACAATGTCATCAACGTATAGAAGTAACACTACTAGATTGTTGTAAACATAAACGCAGTTGGTCCACTCAAGCTTGAAAAAGTGTAATTCAGTTAAAATTCTGTGAAATTCGTTAAACCATTCTCTGCCACTCTGCTTCAAACCATATAAGGCTTTATTTAGCTTACATACAAAATCTTTCTTACCTTCTTCCTTGAAACCTTGAGGTTGGAACATATAAATTTCCTCTTCAATCGGAGCGTACAGGTACGCGGAGGTTACATCAGCTTGAGAGTGGTTCCATTTATAGTGACCTACTAGTAATGAGAAAAAGAAACGAATTACAGTAAAATTAACAACAGGACTAAAGACTTGATCGTAAGTTTCCCCTCTTCTTTGCCCAAAACCCTGGGCGACGAGTCTTGATTTAAAACGTACGATTTTTCCACTAGCGTCTCTTTTTACTGTATACACCCATCGGTTTCCGATGATTTTCGCATTTTCAGGTTTCGGAACTAAGTACCATACTTTTCTTTCATTCATTATATCTAGCTCGTCATTCATAGCTTGCATCCACTTCTCTGCCTCGGGAGATTTAATTGCCTGGAAAAAATTATTTGGTATTTGAATTTCTTCTAGTCAGGAATCTGAAAAATTAGCTTCATCTTGTACAATGCCCGAGTATGTATTTTTACCTTTAAAACAAAACATTTCTGGATCATATTTAATCCCGTGTTTATTGCAGTAGCTTTTTACATCATTATGGGATCTTAACCTGACATTACTGCCCTCAATTCCGTAATAAATATCGGTTCGAGACTTGTCTTTTCTTGGAACTGCTCTTCTAACCCAGTTTACTGTTTTAAGCTGCGTTTTTACGTTTCTATAGGATTCCCTCTCCCCTTCAGATTCGTCACTTTCCCCTTCCTCAGATGTACTTGGCTTACCTAAATACATTTCTTTCTTTTTGTCAAAAAAAAAATCCTTTTCCCGTGTTTCGTCTTCACATTCACTATCCCCCGAATCCTCGTTGGGTGAACTTATAGGGTCCAGTACGACTCCATTGCTTTCATGTTTTTGTATTTCCTCTTCGAATCTAACGTTAGAAGTCTCGATTACTTTCCTATCGCCAGGGATCCAAATCCTGTATCCACGACTTTGCATCGCGTAACCCACCATAGTGCCCTGTTTTGCCCTCATGTCAAGTTTATTTCTTAATTGACGAGGTACTCCCACGTAAACTTTCGAGCCGAAAATTCTTAAGTGTTTAATGGAAGGTTTACGGCCACTAAAAAGTTCAAAAGGCGTTCTTACTTGATTAGCGTGGCAAGTTCGGTTCCAAACGTAGGTAAAACAAAGCAGTGCTTCTGACCAAAAGCTGTTACTTAATCCGCTTGAGCTTAGCATAGCTTTTACAGCATCTAGGGCAGTGTAGTTGTATCTCTCGCTAACTCCGTTCTGCTCGGGAGTATAGTCGTTTGTTCTTTCAGCGTGAATCCCTTCTTCATCTAAAAACTTTTTAAATTCGTTATGACAAAATTCCATCCCATTATCGGTTCTGATGTTAATAATTTTAGTGTTTAAAAATCTTTCTGCCCTTCTTTGAAATTTCTTAAAACACTCAAATACTTCGGTTTTCTTTCTCATAGGATATACGGTAGTCTTCCTGGAGTAGTCGTCTGTTATTGTTAAAAAGAAACGATGACCAACTATTGACTGGTTGGGAAGTGGACCACAGACATCCATATGTAAAAGTTGTAGGGGTTTAGTTGAGCGGATTGAAGGGATGCTTTTAAAACTTTTACGTCTCGTTTTAGCTATTTTACAATTATGGCATGATATTTCGGGGTTTGCTCTTAAAGTAGGAAGGCCAAAGACACAGTTTGATTTACTAGTTTCAATTATGGACTTATAATTAATATGACAGAACCTTTGGTGCCAGAGTTCTAAATCTTCCGATTTAGGGGGAGAGGAGACATTTGCTTCTGGTTTCTTCTCGTGAGTATTTTTAGAATTTCGCTTCAATTTATCATATTTGGGATACAAAAAGTACAGTCCTTGCTTCTTATAGGCGGTGAATAATTTTCGATTATTTTTCAGAAATGCATGAACTTTACCTTGACCACCTCTAAAGGTAAGACCTTCTGAATCGAGGATAGAACCGGATAGTAAATTGCGTCTTAGTTCAGGGGAGTATAAAACATTTCTCAAAACACGTTTCATCTTTCCGTTCTGGAAGTTCAGAACTACGGTTCCCTTCCCCTCGACAGGACATTCAATACCATTTATGGCGACGGACATTGATGACTTACCCTTAATGGGTGTAAAATATTTAAATAGATCTTTTTCATTACAAAAGTGATTACTTGCGGCAGTGTCAAAAACCCATGAACGATCATTTTCAATTACTTGGTTAGAATAAGCTTCAATAATAAAATTTTTAGGGTGATAAGATCCTTTTTGCTTTTGGGGAGGAGGGTGTCTGCAGTTGATTTTTAAATGTCCGGTTTTTCCGCATCCATAGCAGCGCATCGTCTCACGTTTAAAGTTTCCTTTACGAGGGGTACGTTTTTCATGTTTGGCTTGACTGGACATAGCAATAGTTGCACGATCGCCTAAGCTTTGTTTCAACCTGGCTTCCTCGGCCAATAATTCAGCTAGGACTTTATCGAACTTAAATTCATCGTCATCCCATCTATAGATGGCCTGCACAATCCCTGCGTACTCAGGGGGTAAATATCTAATTAATTGAAAAGATTGGTACCAATCCGCTAATGGTGTACCAGCTTCACGCAACTGCGTTGCAATAGATTTTAAACGAGCACCAAATAATCCTACTTCCTCATTGTCGTTAATTCTGCATGAAAAGAACTCATCGGTCAAAGCGATAGAACGAGCTCTTGATTCAGGCTTAAAGTGTTTCTTTAGCTTTTCCCAAACTTCCTTGGGATCATATGTCCCGGCGAGGAGGGGTTTACATTCACTGGATATATTTAAATATATGGTACTATACGCTTTACCGTATCTAATTTTATAGTCCCTCAACTCTTTAACTTCCGTTTCTTTTGGTCTAATTTCTTCGCCGGTTACAATATCCCAGCAATTTCTATCTATTAACAAGACTTTTATATCTTCTTTCCATGTCTCATAGTTATCAGAGCCCAATTTATCAACTTGCATCGATATAGTTTCCATTTTTTTTGATTTCAGATAGATTTATATAATTAAAAACTTCTAATCAGGGCCCGCCCTCTTAATGCTCGTTAAAATCTTTTTGTAAATAGTTAAAATCAAGGAGTACATGCATATACTTAATAACATAATCTTCACATAATTTTTAAATGGCAGAGGCCCATAACCGAAATGTCTGGATTTAGCAGAGTTTTATACTTCAAAACTTTGAGCAGTGAAAGCTAGTAAGAAAAACGAATTGAGGGCTTGCCAGGTAAAGGATGACAAAAACGTTTACCTTGATAGTTCTTTTATTTAAGTCATGAAGCATGAAGGCTGGTATACAGATGAGGATGAACAAATGGAAACAAAAAAAAAACAGGCATTTGATGTGGTACAGCATCTATGTGGCATCGGACATTCTGGACAACAAACCGAACAGCATCACCTTGAGATAAGCTTGTAGCGGCATAATAAAAAAAAAAGGGCTTTGTTGGAAGCTGCGACGGGATGGCTCGCCAGATTAATCGTTTGACTCAGCTCAGAGCATCTCACATGGCTGGCTTCGAGCGTCCTTCCATACGCATCTGTCGTATCACCCTTTTCGCCTCCTCTCTCTCACTCTCTCGCGGCGAACGGCGAACTTTTATACTATTGGCCAGGCAACGACGTCACCAAGGGCTGCGGACCTGTGACGTGAAAAGAAAAAGGAGAAAATAGCTCCGCGGCAAGTCGCCGGGAGTACAGCGCCTCTATCGGCCAAAAACAGAAACACATTATGCAAAACGTTTTGCAGCAATTATGGTGTTTGTTTGAAGCGTTGTTATTAGAATAGTTTTAAGTAAGAACTTTAATTAATAAAAATAAGAGCTATCTGTGCCTTTAGATTTTAAGGCAAATAATTAAAGTTAAGTTATACAGCATTCAGATATAATAAAGAGAACACAGCTACATGTCATGGAACCTTTAAGGTAAGGTTTACAGTTACTTTTCCTAACAATTATTCTGTTCTAAACATTATTTTTTTCTTATTTACTAGATTAATCTTCTGTCATACAATAACTTATTATACATACTTAGTCAATAATAATAATCATTATATTTTTTAAACAATATGTTATATTTAATTTTGCTATAATATTTATTTTATTCAATCTTTTAAATTTATTATTATTCAATATATATTTATTATATTAATATACCTGGATATTCTTAAAATTTAATAATATTACCTATTAGTATTTGGCAACTCCTAAACTTTCTTCTTTCCACTTTTACACTTTTATTTAGTGGCAACACCATTTTTCACTTTTTACAATTCTTAGCATTGGCAACACATATCAACTGTTCAAAATAAAATTTCCATGTGCTCAAGGTATGGTATGTAAAATTATCTTTCTAATTTTTGTTATCTTTTTGATTTCTTCTTTCCTTTATATAGTAGGGTAGGGCCCAGATGTGTGGAGTTAATATCTCTTCTGATATGCCACACAACCGAAACCCTACTATTTGGTTTACTGTAAATTATAATCCACTGTTTGTGGCCCCTGAAGATGGTGACAGTGGTTATAATTTCCGTTCCATTATACTATCACAATAATTCTTGCACTTTATTTGGATTCAAAATCTGGTTTCTAATTCTTGATAATAGCTGTTACTTTTATGCGAGATATGTCTTATTTGTAGTATGTTTTGTGTTTTACTTGTTAGTTATATATATATATATATATATATAGGTAATGAGCGTAATGAATAGTGCTTTAGTTGATTACCGAACATCAGAAGGAAACTTCGATATATATGGAATTACAAAAGAGAAATAAACTTTCCTACAATTTTAGGTTGAAGCTGCTTCACCTAAAAAAGTTTGTGCATTTACACTTTTTAAATATTATATAAGTGGAAATTGTACTCCGTACTGTGTAATGTAAATTGTCCCTCCATTTACATCATCCATCCGAAACAAATCTATTCCTTTTCAATACAAACCAAGCCTTTAAACAGAGAGTTTTTCTGCGAGGAGTCGTAAATCAAGTTCCTCCTTCTCCCCGTTTCATCTCTGCGGGTGGTAACGCAACAGGTGGGCAAGTGGGGGTGGAAAACATCTGAAAATTTTTCATCAAAAATGTGTAAATAAATCGCTAAAAATCAAATTTATGGATTAGATAAAAAATACTTATGTATTTGAAAAGGCAAAGTGCACTGCAATTTTTCTATCTTTACCAAATTTCAAAAAAGTTAGTCTGGCGGTAATTTTATTAACTTCTTTTTTCAGCGCAGATCTCAATCTTCCATGGTCTCATTTCCTTATAGATTTTCTTTAAGGAAGATAAATTTGGTAGAATTCTGGCCAGTAGCTTTTGCTGTTCATCCCTCTAACTAGAAGAATTTTAATTATGAACAGCCTGCATATATTGGTTTTATGTTACATACTAGCTGAATGCACCGTTCTTCGCAAGGGAATGAATGGATTCTTTTTTTTTATATTACAGTTTGTTGTAATTACTATTTATCATAATAAACAGATATAGCAAAATTGATATCGCATAAATATTATCTGTGTTCAATAATTATGCATAAATAATTTCATGGCGAACGTTTGAACGGTGAAGATGATTCGGCGCAGCTCCATCAACTGTCGCAGTTTTTGTAAAATGGATAGCATCAAAATATTTCCATGTTCAAATATCTATGTGTGCCAGTTTTCATAGCAAACAGTTTAAGGGTCAAGATACGCTGCAGGGCCATCTACTGTCGAATTAAAGTAATAATGCGCTACTGCGCCATCAGAGGGCGAGTTAAGCAAAATGGATAACGCGAAAATATTCTCCATGTTCAAATGTGTATGTATACCAATTTTCAAAGCGGTGAGAACGATCAAGAAGTTGATTGCTGAAGTGCTATCTAGTGGAGAGTTAAAATAATAAAGTGCTGCAGTCAGGGGCAGATTTGAAGATTTGGGGGCACTGGGCAGAAGCTTCATTAAGGGACCCTCTTTCGAAAACTTTTTCAACATTTAGAAATTTTAAACTTAAAGAACAATTTGGGGGCCCGCGCGCTTGCCCCGAATGCCCCCCCCTCCCCCGAAATCAGGCCCTGGCTGCAGTGTGATCAAGAGGTGAGTACAGCTAAATTAATATTAAAAAATATTCTCTCTGATCAAATGTGTATGTATACCAATTTTTAAGGTGGTAGGTCGAACGGCTTTGAATTTGGTGCGCTGCATCGGCATCTAGAGGCAAGTCATAGCAAAATAGATAGCCTAAAAGTATTCTCCGTGTTCAAGTTCCTATGTATATGAATTTTAATAGAGATCAGTCGTCCGGTCGAGATGTTGCTGCACTGCATTGCCTTCCAATGGCGAGTTAAAGTAATAATGCGCTGCAGTGCCATCTAGTAATGAGTATCAGCTAAAAGAATAGTTAGAATATATTCACTGTACTCAAATGTGTAAGTATAAAATTTTTTATGGCAATTGGTCGAACGGTGTAGAAGTTGATGAGCTGCAGAGCCATCTTGAGGCAAGTTATAGCAAAACGGATAGCGTAAAAATTTTCTTCATGTTCATATACCCATGTGTACCAATTTTCATCAAATCGGTTGAATGTTATTTTCATAGCAACAGGGTTGAACGGAATATAATTCGACGTTCTGCAACGCCATCTAGTGACAAGTTACAGCAAAATGGATACTATAAAAATATTCTACGTCTTCAAATATCTGTGTGTACCAATTTTCCTCAAATTCGGTTGAACGGTACTTCCATAGAAAGCGGTCGAACGGAATAGAATTCGATATACTGCAGCGTCGTGTAGCGGCAAGTTCATGGCAAACTGGATAGTGTAAAAATATTCTCCGTGTTCAAATATCCATACGTACCTATTTTCGTCAAAATAAGGCCAATGGTATTTTCATAGCAATCGGTTGAATAGAATTCGAAGTTCTTCAGCGCCACCTAGCGGCGAGCTAGAAGAAAATGGATAGCATAAAAACCTTGACAACAGACTTAGGTGTACCAAATTTCATGGTGATTGATTAAACGGTTTTGGAGTTTTTCAACGTCATACACACACACACACACCCACATCCACAAACATTCATTTTTACATATAATAGATATAATATATTACATACACACACTAGCCCAATGGATTAGAAACCTACGAGAGTTTCTAAAAATGCTCGCTAACGGGGTAAGTATACAAAACCTGTTTAGGATATGGACAACGCTTCATTAGAATGCTAGTATAAATAAGGTGTTCTACTGAATTTCACATTAAACGCGGTAAAATAGGAAAAACGACAGATTTTTCTTTATTTAAGAAAAGGACTTATTGTTGATGCTCATTTAGCTGAGTCACGATTGATAATATAGGAGAATTGACTGGGTTCTCGGAAGTTCGGAGTCTGGGTTCGGAGGAAACCATGGAAAACTCCGAACGTTTAGGTCGGCAGACAAGATCTGGTTTTGAATTAGACACCTTCCGTCTCCCAGTTCAAAGCGCCATGCGCTAGGCCCCTCGTCGGGCATTATCTGCTCGTAAATCACTCTAGAAGTTTGTAGAATTGATGCTTTCAGGACTGTTGTTAGTGCAAAAGTAAATACAATAAAATATTAATCCATGGTTTCTAGTTCATTGAGCACTGTGTGTATCACCAGTTTTGAATACATACATTTCAAAATGCGAATAACCAATAGTTCGCGAAATATTGTGTTAATTTTACAGTGGTGTCAAGAAAGACGGCAATGAACTCCTGAGGACAGGAAAAGGTTATATGATCGGATGAATCACGCTATACCGTGTTTTGCACTGATCGAAGACGTGGAACTTGGTGGAAACCCTATGAAGCCGTTAACCTATTTTGCCCTGTTCGCACTGTGCAAGAGTAATGTGGGAGTATCATGGTGTGGTGCATTTTCTGCTGGTACGGATGTGGTGCCTTGGAGTTAGTGGAGGGTTAAAAAGAAGTTATGCAATACCCGCTTATTGGGAAATATAGTGCATCCTGCAATGTTTATAAAAGTGACACATGTTTCATGGACGATAAATTCAACTATATATCGTGCTGGAGTTGTTTGAGATTCTCTCACTGAACGTCAATATAATTTCCAACAGCTATCCTGGCAGTTGCACCGCCCAAATCTTGATCCAATAGAAAATTTTTGGGACATGTTACAAAGGCCCATCCGACAGCAATCTCCTCTTCCATCCAATTTACAGGATCTTAAAGCCTCGATAAGCAAGTTGTGATATTATCTGCTCGTAAATGATCTGCTCGTCCAGAAGTTTACCTTCACGAATACGGGCCGTTGTTCGCGCAAAAGTTGATTCAATAAAATATTAATCTAAGTCCTTTCCTAGAGTGTGTATCATTAGTTTCCGATATATAACATTTCAAAATGTGTATAAACAATACTAGCGCAGTATTGCGTGTCTGAAGACCAGAGCAACTCAGGCTAGTTGGAAATAAAATCGCATTCAATGCCTTTTAAAGTCACAAAGATCATTTAAATATCTCATTCTTGAAGACAGCTAAATTTGTCATTTGGTAAAGATACAATTTAGAATACGAAGGGATACGAAACTAAAGAAACATTAATGACTATCGTGTTTCAGTAGTTTGCGGAATATATTTTTGTGATTGTTACTAAGGGAAGGTAAATCGTCCAAAAGCTGCGATTAGGTTCAGCATAAAAGGTATCAACTTCCAAATTTAAACCTTGGCAATATTAGTAGAACCAAAGACTAATAATTCCTTTCTGCAGTTTAATCTTTCATCAGTCTTTTTTCCGTAATTTTTGTACCTATTAATGATAACAATTCATAGTGGAATTCCGATTAAGCCTACCCCTAGGCTAATGATAGAGTTTTCTTGACCAGTGCTATATGTTTCGAAAAAAAAAAAAAATGTAAATAGAATTAAGCAGGTAGCATAATAAGTAAAAAAATGGGAAAAATACGAAAAATTTTCAAAGAGTTGATGAGAAATGATGAATTTCAAGGAAAAACAGCAGAAAAAAGGAATAGGAGAGGTAAGAAATAGTATGTAAGAGTAGGAGGTAGTAGGTAAAAACAATGAAATGAAAAGGTGAAACGTGTTAATGAAAACATGAAAGGGACAGATATTCAATCATTTCTTAACTTTACAGGGGATGGATGTTTTGATCCCGATCCATACTATTCTCTTGAGCAATACAAGGAAAAGCCCCTTCGTGCATACCTTTTTTACTGTCCATGCGGTGAAGGTCTGAAGTGTGTCAAGGTAAGAATGAGACGCATTAAAAGTTACACAACATTCAAGTGTTTGTGCTAATGTCGGTTAAATTTATGTTTATGTTGTTTCAATTCTGTTGTTGTTGTTGCTTCAAATGCCCCCCTGGCAACTGCAGAGTGCTGCCAGATCCTCCATATAGGACGGTGATGGGCGAAAGGGAGCTGCTCTTTGAAGAGACCCTTTGGGAGGAAGCCCGATTTAGCTCGGGATCTCCTAATTTTGAACCAATGCCAGATGAGAAATACCTAGCACCTGAAATCGCAACCAGCCAGAAGAGCATGGTTTGAACATGGAGGACTTTGGAGCCACGAACAGATTTTATGCGCATCAGATCCCATTAGCGTACACTATATATAGCGTGCTGTAGGTCCTACAGCAGTCCTGACAAGAGAGTTCACCCTCCCAAGCACCGGCCAAGCCGGAGCTGCACGACTTTCCGTGTACTTACGGGAACGGAGCTTAGTGACTAGACCACTTACAGTTTTGTTGTATTCGACTGAAACGCTGTTGCGAAGGCGCCTCTCCATTTGTACTTTCTCTTTACAATTTCTCCATACCCGTTACTTTTGCTTAAACTGTGCTGTGGCACTAGTGGAAGACAAAAGATTAATAAATCCGAACGCGTTGATTTAATCTGTAAAATGTGCCTTAAAAATCAATATAACAGTTTAGTGCTTTTGCACATTCTGTGAATAAAATATGTCTAACAACTTCATGGATTGATTCCTCATAAATAAAAAAAATACTATTACGTAAAGCTGAATGTATTTTCTTAGTAAATTATGTTTAAATAATATCTAAACAGGATATCCAAAAAGATAGCAACATGGTTTAATTCTTGGAGGTCTATTGGAGGAAAGTGGTCAGCGTTAATTTGAATAGATGTTCAAAATAAGTTAGGAAAAAAGGCTGCGTTGAAAGAAAAGTCCTCTCGGAAATTTTCAAAAAATGGAACTTTTGTATACGACCACCACACAAAAAAATTCCAATTGGGGGTTTCCATGAATGACGTAACACTATTTTCGATAAATTTTGTCCGCCCCCCTTCCCCTATTTCAAATTTTGTCACAAAATTTGATTCCCCCAGACAGCACACAAGCTTAAATCAAGCTTGACATTTGGCTTGGCAATGCAAGCTTGGCTTAAGCTGGATTTTAGCTTTAAAAGTGCTTTCAAAGTGCGCAGTGATGGCGCCATCTGTGAAAGAGAATGGACATTAATTGTCTAGCGTCCTCAAATTTGCTGAAAGTTCGTAAAAGATGTGTCTTATTTTATTACCAGTGCCATATTACGGACAGGGCAAACGGGGAAACTGCCCAGGGCCTACAGATTTTAGGGCCCAAAAATCTTACATCATACACTTTTGTAATTTTAAAATAAAATTACAAAGGATAAAAAAATTCAGAAGTTAAATAATTTTTTTAATTATAAAGTATGAACAATGAAAATAATTCAAATTTACATTTGTATAAATTAATTTAAACTTATTTTTAATTCTTCGAAATGCTCTATATGGATATAGCATACCAATATGTAGGAAAATAACCACATTTGTAAAGAGAATTTTTAGCGCTAAAAAATAGCAAAATTTTTCAATTATTTGTTATTTTAAGAAATATTTACAAAAATGACTAAAGTGTTTGTATTCCATGTTAGCAACTGTGATATAGCATTTCGAAGAATCGTTTAACTATCTGTTTCTTTGATTTCAGATTACTTAACACAAAATTTGTGTTAAGTAAGTAAACCCATTCTATATTTCCAAATATGGAAATTCTTCAAAATAAAATACAATTATACTACGAAATTGATTTCAAAATCAGTCGTTTGTCTGGATTTTGGCCAGCAGTATTGCTCCACGATGAGTGTTGCGATATTGAAAGTTTTAAAACGTGTCCTGCTTTTAAGTTTATATTATGATTATTTCCCTATTAGTAGAGTCTATAAATCACACATAACATTATTTAAATTTTGATTCATCCCATGGAAAAATAAAAGAAACTTATCAGCATCGCAGATACTTATCGATCTGGCGTGACAACAGTCACTTCAAACTTTAGTCATAGCCGCCTGAGGCAATAATGGCCGAGCGGTTAGCACGCGTTCCTTCCAGCCTAAAGCTCCCGGGATCGAACCCAGCCGTCGACGTTTGATGGAACAGATTAAAATAACTTAAAATTTCAGCATAGAAGGGAAAAAAGCGCGGGAAAATAAAGTATGTGGGGCGCGTTCGCCAGCGGGCGCCACGTGTATTTAGAAATTTTATTAAGCTTGAAATGCCAAGCTTAATGCAAGCTGGGCAAGTGTAAACTAGAACACTTGATTTAAGCTTGCATTAAGCTTACACGCTTGAAATTTTCAAGCTTAATTCTAGCTTATTGACTTGATAAATCAAGCTTGCTGAAAGTCTGATGCAAGTTTGCTGTGCTGTCTGGGCCCCCTACCCCATTCTCCGAATATAACAACCATCTTTTGTAATCCTTCCTCAAATTTAACTCGGAAGAGAGATTACAAAACTTATACTTCGGTGAATTAAATATATATATATATATATATATATATATATATATAGAATAGTAAAATGGCTAAACTTATGAATCAAGTAATCTTTCTACAGCAGTTTGGTAGTCCAATATATTCAATGAACACAAAATCGTATCCAAAAAAGGCATAAGTTAATATATCCAATGAATAAAAATCCAAACAGTGGTAAAAATGAAAAATAAAATGGAATTTTGAGGAATAGAGCAATGGGTAGTAAGCATCGGCACGAACCGAATACTTACTACCAAAGCCTCCTAGAGAATTACTACAAGCCTAAATGCTCTTTCCGCGAGGGGATGTGACGTCATGACCCGGGTCCCTACCTCGCGCAACTCCTAAGCACGTTCCTCGTTTGTTTTGCATTCGCTGTTTGCTTCGCTTTGTTAATTGTCATTATTTAATTCGCTAATTAAACCACGTAATTATATTCAGTAGTGTTTTACTTGGATTATAGCGTTACAGTGTCTTGATGAAGAACTTTATAACGTTACACTGCAAATTAAACTCGTAAATCTGCAACTGATTCCTCCCGAACTGTTTGCCCATTGTCAGTGCTCTGACTTCCATAAAGATGTACTGATTGCAATAAATTTTATATGTTATTTCTATATACTTAAACATATACCCCATCGAAAATTATGTATATAGCATGGATAGTTATTTTTCTAGGGCACTCAATAATTTCAATAATTATGCTTTATAGACAGTCATGGTTTTTAAAGTATATTTTGGAGCGTAAATATACTTCAAGAATAAAACTAAATTAGTGTATGTCATTCCGGTTTACGAAATAATGCTCTCTATTTAAAAAAAAAAAAAAAAAAAAAAAAAAAAAAAAAAAAATGAAAGAAAAACTATATGCGGCATCTGTAGTTCTTTTACAGAAGCAAGAAAAATAATTTAACCATAAATTATTGCTTAATAGCAGTTTAAGGACAATAATCACAACAATGAGTATCTAGTATAATCTAGGACGATTCAAGCACATCAATGAGTATCTAGTATAATAGACGTTTATATATATATAAATACTAGTGCAACTTAGATAAAACATTCTTCCCTGATTCAGAATCGTTCATTTGATGACATATATTTCCCCCCTCAATTAGTGCTTTTATTATGTTGTAATAACTATAAAATAGACCTCACAATCTGATCTCATTACAGCTGAAATTCGATAAAAAGATTCCTGCAGTTTAATAGAAAAAAATCAACGGCTACTTTAAACTAATTAAAATGAAGTCTGTTAATATAAATAAAATATGATTAAATAAATTAAGTTTTGCAAACTTTTTTCTTTTGTTATTTCCAAAGAATTCTAGTTAGCGAATAATATTCAAACTCAAAATTCTTTGGGGATAAGAAGGTTGAATTTTCGATTTATACTAACAATCGGGTACACAAAGTATGTTTGAATATTCTTAATATTCTCTATTTTTTCTTCGATTCTAAATTTATTGTTTTTTAAATATATATAGCAGGGGCGTAGCCAAGGGGGGTTAGGGGGGTCACACCCCCCATGAGGATTTTTTTGCCATGCAAAATGTATATTCTTCACTTCCTTATCACACACACGTATACATATATGTGAGTTGCAGTAGTCGTAACCCCCACCCCATGAAAATTTTCTGGCTACGCCACTGGTATATAGATATACTATATTTTATATCGAAAGAAATTTACTCGTCAGAGTAAATTTCGTGAAAAATAAATATTTTCTATTTTATTTTTCACGTATTATATTTTTCACGATATTTTCTATATTTATTTTTCAAACTATATTTTATATCGAAAGAAATTTACTCTTCAGAGTAAATTTCGTGAAAAATAAATATTTTCTATCAAAGCAAATTTTTTCACTTTGTGAAAGGGATCTAATTTCAAAATTGTTCCAAAGATAAACTCACAAAAGCAATCAGAACAGCGTCTTCGTAGCAAAGCTTATCGGACGGCCAGGGACCCGGACTGTGACGTCACGGATTTATGCTTTAGGCTTGATTCACTGCTCTAGGTGGCTTTGTTACTACCCACGAACCCACGGTAAGGCCCCACGAACCGAATACTTACTACCAAGATAAAAACAAAATAACAGGATTTCAATGTAGTTACTTAGCACAAAGGAAGGTAAATATGTAACTACGCGGCTATCCTGTTAGAAAGTAATCATGAAGACAAAAATGGAGACGAAGAGACCAAATGCATTAATCATGAAAACATGGCTCAATCTTGTAGCTGTTGCCAATTGAAGAGGAAAAAATACACGTTGCCAGAATTTTTAGAGAAAAGTTGAACAATAAGTAAAAAGTAAACGTTAAATAAATAAATTTAGAGTAAATTAAAATAATCTAGAAATATTAATATTATTAAAAAGAAATAATAGCATGAGATATATTAGGTTTATAATATTTTAATGGGAATACATCTAACTCAGGGGCGTAGCCAGAAATTTTTCATGGGGGGGGTTACGACTACTGAATTGTTGTGTTGTGGGGTTAAGGCCGATTAGCTACGCATGGGCTCTAGGCATTTTGGGGGGGGGTGCCCTCCGTGGGGTCTGTCTAATGGGTCCTAACCCGTATTTACGCTAAGTTTCGGAGAAAACCACGGAAAACTCCGAACGGTTAGGTCGACGGACGCGCGATGGGACCCGAACCCGGGACCTTCACACTTCGCCCGTCTACCATTTCTAGTGGCATAACCACTACGCCATGGTGAGGCTACGACTACTTAAACTCACATATATGCATATATGTGTGTGATAAGGGAGTGAAGAATATACATTTTGTATGGCAAAAAATTCCTCCTGGGGGGGGGTTATGACCCCCGTAACCCCCCCCCCTTGGCTACGCTCCTGATCTAACTACTTAAATAGCTCACTATTCGCGTTATATGCCTAGTGATATGTCAGAGATTATATTAATTAAAAGAAGAGCATTTAAATAATACCTGTGATCATTTGTTCATTTGTACATTTTTTTAAGCAATAAACAAGTACAAATGTAAACTCATGTGTCTTTTTCTGTTTTTTTTTTTAAGAACAATAAAACATGTACTAAATAAAAGCCAGGATTTTATCGAACTTTTTTTAAAAATAAATTTTATAAGCAAGAACCGGCCTGATTGTATGGTGGGTAAAGCACCATACTACGGTTTCGGGTTGAACTCCCGGCAGTCGGGGTTCGATCCCCGACTGGGCGTGGCTGTCATTTGTCCGTCCCTTAATAGGGGGGTCCACCTACGTTACCCCCATAATAAAGAGACCAACAATACCAGCCTGTTGTGGCCAAAGCCTTGAAGGCAGAGGCCGGCCATAAGAAAAACAAATTGTTACAAATTTTAGACTACTAACTCTTAAAAAAATACACTGCTGGCCACCCAAATTGCAACACCAAGAAAAACAAGAGATATCACAACAAAATTTATTGTGTAGATAACATGTTGACCAAGTAACAAATGATTAAATTTACAGCATTCTATGAAGCGTGGTTCCTGCCAAAATCAGTACCCAGAGTAGCCGCCGTTGTTGGAGATCACAGCTGCCACACGCCTCGGCATTGATTCAAAGAGACTTTGAATGTGTTCTTGGGGTACAGCAGACCAAGCAGCTTCCACACGTTGCCAAAGTTGATCTGGTGTGACAGCTGGGGATGAACTCTGGGTCAGTCGTTGAGCAACCATGGACCACATGTTTTCTATCGGCGAAAGATCCGGAGAGCGCGCCGGCCAGGGAAGCAATTCAATCTGGTGATTGACGAAGAACCCTTGGACAATGCGTGCCACGTGTGGCCGTGCATTATCCTGCTGAAATATGGCTGTTGGCAAGCCCTGAAGGTAAGAAAGGACAACTGGCTCCAACACCTCGGAGATGTAGCGCTGGCTGGTTAAAGTACCGGCAATGCGTACTAGAGGAGTGCGAGAGAGATATCCGATACCGCCCCATACCATAATACCCGGTGCAGGACCAGTGTGACGGTGCATAATGCAGCTGTTCAGCATCCTCTCTCCACGGTGTCTCCAGACTCGAATCCGACCGTCGTGGTGTTGCATACAGAAGCGTGACTCGTCAGTAAAGAGAATTTCATTCCATTCTGTCGTCCACATCCTTCTTTCATCGCACCATTGGCGGCGGAGACGTCTGTGGTTCCGCGTCAGAGGTAGACAAAGCAACGGACGTCTTGCGGACAGACCATTCTGCTGTAAACGACGTCGAATGGTACGCGCAGACACTGGATGATGCGTTACAGACTGAATCTGCTGTGATATGGTTCGTGATGTGACTGAGCGGTCCGTCACTGCCATGCGTACAATCTGCCTGTCATCACGTGACGTGGTGCACTGAGGTCGATGCGGTCGATCACGTCTGTCCGTCGTACCCTCCTGCACCCAACGATCACATATCCGCATCACAGTTGTTTGGTTTCGTCCAATACGACGACCGATTTCCCTGAAAGATAACCCACAATCTCGGTATGCCACTATCCTTCCTCTGTCAAACTCGGATACTTGATCAAAAGATGATCGTTGTTTCCTACGAGGCATAATTTATCGTTTTTTTGAAAAAAAAGCAAGAAAAACACAATTGCTGTACTTGAAACCGTCGAAATCTCCAAGCCTTAAATAGCGCTTTGAGGTGGCGCCACAGGCGCGCTTGATGTGCGTCTGCGCTGAAATTCTAATCATTTGCATATCTCACCTCAGCTAATGCATGTTGTAAATTTCATATTATTTGCATGCTTCCTTCAGGGTGTTGCATTTACGATGGCCAGCAGTGTAAATTTCTCGCTCTCCGTGTTCGACCGATATAGTTATGTGTTGTATAAAAGGAATGTTTATATTTTTAACTTACCAGCAAGATTACGAGGTCTTTATGATTTCGGTTATTTGTCTGTTCTGTTGTCCACCCGTCCAGTGTTCTAACTGCTGAAGATGTTCATCGATTTGTGCGATATTTATGTTTTTTCCATCTACACTGCCATGTACCTTAGTGAAAATGGTCTAAGTAGCATTTATAGCTCTTTGGTATATATGGTGGGTAAAGCACCGTACTCCGGTTTCGGGTTCAACTCCCTGCGGCCGGGGTTCGATTCCCGACTGGGCGTTTTTGTCATGTCCGTCCCTTCATAGGGGGCGACGTTGGTCCACCTACTAGGTGCCCCCATAATAAAGTGGCCAACAATTCCGGCCCGTTGTGGCCAAAGCCTTCCAAGGCAGCGGCCGGCCATTGGAAAAAAAAAATTATAAGCAAGCCAGCTACCAGACCCCCAACCTCTCCAACTGAAAATTCCCAGAAAGGACACATGTTTATAGAAGTGCTAATTGCAACTAGGAAATAGAATCGAATTTAGAAATTTTCTAGGGTAATTGTATCTTAATGCAATATAATACAGTGAAGATATATTATCAGGCTTATAATTACTTGTACAAAGAGACAGCACTCTGTATAAATGATTAGCTATAATATTTCCAAATACCGATATATGCATGCGTGCTGTAAAATCTGTGAAATTAATTACATTGAAAGTAAACTCATCTCTTTTATTGTGTATATTAAATGTGAGTTTCTTGTCCTTATTCATTATTTTTTGTAAATCAAGAAAATTAATACAGTTATTTAGGTAGAGGATTTTTAATTAATTAATAGCAGACTACCAGACCCCCAACCTCTCCAACTGAAAATTCCCAGAAAGGACACATGTTTATAGTAGTGCTAATTGCAACTAGGAAATAGAATCGAATTTAGAAATTTTCTAGGGTAATTGTATCTTAATGCAATATAATACAGTGAAGATATATTATCAGGCTTATAATTACTTGTACAAAGAGACAGCACTCTGTATAAATGATTAGCTATAATATTTCCAAATACCGATATATGCATGCGTGCTGTAAAATCTGTGAAATTAATTACATTGAAAGTAAACTCATCTCTTTTATTGTGTATATTAAATGTGAGTTTCTTGTCCTTATTCATTATTTTTTGTAAATCAAGAAAATTAATACAGTTATTTAGGTAGAGGATTTTTAATTAATTAATAGCAGACTACCAGACCCCCAACCTCTCCAACTGAAAATTCCCAGAAAGGACACATGTTTATAGTAGTGCTAATTGCAACTAGGAAATAGAATCGAATTTAGAAATTTTCTAGGGTAATTGTATCTTAATGCAATATAATACAGTGAAGATATATTATCAGGCTTATAATTACTTGTACAAAGAGACAGCACTCTGTATAAATGATTAGCTATAATATTTCCAAATACCGATATATGCATGCGTGCTGTAAAATCTGTGAAATTAATTACATTGAAAGTAAACTCATCTCTTTTATTGTGTATATTAAATGTGAGTTTCTTGTCCTTATTCATTATTTTTTGTAAATCAAGAAAATTAATACAGTTATTTAGGTAGAGGATTTTTAATTAATTCTAAATTATCAGGATAAGTAATAGGCAATATATCTGTGTTATTATAGTTACACCGGTTAACACGATTTTTGGGTCTGACTTCTACATGTTAAATTTTAGTTTCTCCTACGCCAAAACTAAGGAAAATAATTTTTTTTTTTAATGAAAGTTTGCTTTTGTAGAAATTAAAGCAATTTTTCAATTTTTTGGTAAAAATCACTGATTTTTATATATTTTTTTTTAATAATTCCACTCTAAATTATGATCTGATAAGTTTTTGCTGGATATAAAAGTCTTTTTTTTTTGCGACGGAAATTGACATTTTGTTTTCAAAAGTTATTTTATGGTTCATTTACTTTCAGAGACCTGCAGGTAGACCATCTTACTACTGGTGCCAAAAGGAATAGCACAGCTCTCATTGAAGACTGCACCACTGCGCTTGTTTCTGTCGATTGATCACTATCCTGAATGATCTCAACTATGTTTAAAAATGAGTTGCGATTGATTTGAATACATTTTAGAAATAAAGAGTGTTCGTCCACAAATTGGCACATTCTTTAATCATCAGCAAGCACATCATCTTATAAATAAAAATGAAATTCTGTTTGTTTGTTTGTTTGTTTGTGGATTTGATTCGTATACAAATCCACAAAAATGGACCTATCGGCCTGAAATTTAGCACAGATATGTAAAATAATATAGAATAAATCGTAGTCCACTTTAAAACTTTGAAAGTCCACCCGTTCCCGGAATTTAAGAGATTTTTTATGCTCTCCACGCAAAAAGCTTTCCTCAATTGTAACCCCTGAAGTGAAAAAAGTGTGGAATAAGGATCGTGGTTGCTATGTGTGGCGATTTTGCCGAATAAAATGTTTTAAATTCTCAAAGTAAAAATAAAAGAATAATAATGATTTTTTCTTTTCTTAGTTTATATTTGTAACATTATTATTTTTTTATTATAATATCGTGTGCATGGGAAATCGGAGCAGGAAGGAAATGTTTTATACGCAAAACAATAAGAATATAAGATTTCCGAGGCTAATAGGTAAATTTTTTTAGTTTGGCGAAAAAATAAAATGGCTCAAATGCCAATTTTGAGAAAGTGAGTTCTAGCGGTTTGCACAGATTTCGGCTTGGCGCAATTTATTGAGAGCTTAAGGAAATAGATTTTTGAAAACAAGTGTAAAGGTTTTATTAGAATACAGCGTTAAATTTTAATGATCCCTGAAGAAATAATGCAGTTATTAAGGGATTTCAAGCGATCTATCTCCAGAATTCTCGCCAAATGAGTACATTGATTTAAGTTGGGGGAATTCCGCCAAATTTCAGAAAATTGAAATCTTCTCATTTAGTACATCGGAGTAATGATGAATTAAACACGTTATAGTTGATAATTTTAAAAAATTCGGCTGTATTAAAGGATTCCACTTTTCAAATAAAGGCTTGCTTTACTTTTTCGCGGTCGAACCATCTCCCATACTGATTGCTGCTAAGTCAATGCTTCGAATGATTTCCTGAAAAAACGCTTGCAAAATGGCGTATGTTGGCACTTTGGCGAGGCTTAGATTTGAAACTGGATTTTATTTGAGACTGGGATATATAATGACACCGGTTATAGATAAAAATGAATGTTGGTATGTGTGTATGAGGTTGAAAAACTCCAGCACCGTTGCCCCATGAAATTTGGTTCATCTGTCTTTTATCATGGAGAAGCTTTTTATGCTATCCGTTTTCCTCTAACTTGCCACCAGGTGGATCAGCAGAACGTCGAATTCTATTCCGTTTAGCCGTTTACTATGCGAATATCGTCCAACCGATTTCGATGAAATTTGGTACACGCGGATACTAGAACACGGAGAATATTTTTCAGTATCCATTTTGCTGTAACTTGCCGCTAAATGGCGCTGCAAAGCATCAACTTCTATACCGTTCGACCGATCGGCATAAAATTTTTTATACTTACACATTTGAGCACGAAGAATATATTCTAACTGCGTTCCTTTTGATGTTACTCACCACTAGATGACACTGCAATGCATTATTATTTTAACTCGCCACTAGATGACGCTGCAGCAGGCTAAATTCTTGACCATTCAAACGGTCGCTATGAAAATAAGTATACATAGCTATTTGAACAATGAGAATATTTTGGCGTTATTCATTTTGCTTTAACTCGCCACTTGACGCCACTCGCAAATCATTACTTTAATTAACCACCAGATGGCCCTGCAGTGTATCACTTCTTGACTGTGCAAATGATCGTTATGAAAATTGGTATACATAGATATTTGAACACGGGGAAGAGGTTGGCGATATCCATTTCCCTCTAACTTGCCACTAGATGTCGAGTCAACACATGAACTTCAGGACTGTCCAGCCGATAGTCATGAAAATTCGTATACATCGATATCTGAATGCGAAGAATATTTTCGCCGTATCCGTTTTGCTAAAACTCGCCACTAGATTGCGCTACGCCGCATGGCCTTCTGCACCGTACGAACGATTGCCTTGCAATTCGGTATTCATGATTATTGGACACAATATAACGCGATATCCATTTTGCTATATCTGTTTATTACAATGAATAGTAATCACCACAAATCGTAATATCAAAAAGTCCATTCATTCCCGTGCGAAGAACGGGTACTTCAGCTAGTATCCAATAAAAATATTTCACAACATGTAGCTACTCTTGGGTACAGCATGTGTCTGAAATTTATTTACTATTTTATTTTTCATTTGCTGTTTAAGAAAATGTTCACATGAGCAACTTGGCAGTCAAACTGTTTTTTCTTTAATTTTAAAGTAACTTATCTCTAGTATTTTAAAATGCTACAATGATTCGGAAGATTTTACGATTGTCTCTTGAAAAAATATATTTTCAAGTATATACAGAGCAGTTAAGTTCAGAAAGTTTCTCGCATAAAATGAGGGAGAGGTTAAGGAAAGCCCGGAGAGGGCAGTTTGTGTCACCCAATGTAATGTTTAGATTTTCTAGTGCCCTTCTTAGGGACAATGCAGTACATAGGTAAAAAAAAAACGCTCGTGGTATTGATGACAAAATTGCCCTCTTTCTAATAGTAAGACAATCACTTCGTTTGTAGGCTTATACTCTTAAACTTTCTGTAGAATGACCATTTATATTGGTTACTGTCGTAAGAACCCATATCATGTAAGTGAAAAAACTGTCATGGATTTAGGTTCGACAGACAGTGATTCGAATTAGTATTTATTCTAGTATTTTATTGGCTTTAACCTGTTCTCTCCCATCGTTGCGAGAACTCTCCCATCTGTACCCATCGGTCTTTGAAAGTTCCTGTTGCTAGCAAGCATTTGTGTACGAGCGCATACGTTAGGCCGCAGCTGGGGCATTTCAATACCAATCTCAAGAAGCAACGATGGATATAGAAGGGAGAATCGCGGTTGTAATACTTGCGGTGATGGGAGAGAATAAGTTAAATACTTCTTTCGTTGTGCCAATCTCGCATTAGAAATCTGCAGCCCACAAAAAAAAAGCCCACTTGCTTTTTATTTGGCCGTTGATTTTCGCAAGGCAATGTTAAAATACAGTCCGACTTTTTCTATTTTTCTCTTTTGATGACACATCTACAGGCCACTACTTTTTTTAAACACCTCGACCAAATTTGTACACCTAGCCGTTTTCTCAATTTAGTTGTTATAGTAAAAAGCATGTTTCAAATTAATATACAGATGATTTGCTTTGTGCCTAATTCTTGGCAGATTTCTGTATTCAGCACTATGAAATTTTTCATTTCGCCAGGGTGGCAACTATCTGAGCTGTAACAAAACTGAACTTATTTTGAAAACGTATAATCTGAGGGACAGTTTGTATATTCACCATCTACGGCTCTTTTTCATAATTTGGCGACTTAGAAGTGTATATAATTGATCATAATTTCGAAATAAGGTTGCCAAAAAAAAAAAAAAAACCAGCTCTCCTTATTTTACTTTTTCTTAAACTTGGGGGTTTGCATTGGAGCTATATAAATCCTAGAGACCCATGCCTGGGAAGTTCGCCAACGTGCGGCGATTTTTTTGCGGAGCAGCTTGTGTATTTGCCATCTACGCGATTTTTCATAATTTTGCGACTTACATATAATTGATCATTATTTCACATTAAGGCTGACAATGAAAGAATGCTTTTTATTTTAACAGGCTTCTATAAATGCGAAATTAGCGTCGCCAAATACTTTATCTTGCCAACGTAATTTGAATTATTTTGCACTTTTAAGACACTGGGCTACGTTTTGGTAAATATGTGTTATACATCTCCATTGTGTGCAGATATATACGGCTGCCAAAATGGCTCTTTTCAAAGTATGAAGGTTCCGGGTTCGGGTCCGATCGCACGGCTATCGATCTAATGGTCTGTAGTTTTGGTACGTTTTCTCCAGATGTAACGTAAATAAGCGTTAGAATCTCTTAGAAAGTCCTCCTTCAAAGGCATCCAACATCCTTGGCAGATCCCTAGCGTAACTTTGGTAATAAGCACACAAACAAACAAACTCAAATCTCATCTCTTTTTTCAATTCAAAAGTAGTAATTATTAGTATACGAAAGCTTTGCTTTTGCCGATGTGATTCAACATCCGACATCATCAAATTGATGCTTTCAGAAGAAAACTGCCAAATGAATACAACTATTTATATCATTTCGGAAAAAACGCATCATCTGAAATTTTAAACTGTTGTTATCCACACGATTGTATTAGCGATTTTAAAATTTATGAACTTTAAGAAACACATTTTAACTTAAACTGTGATTTTTAATTTGATGTGAAACTGATCTAATGTCTTATGAAATGCTATATTTATGTGTGAAGACAAACTTTATTCCGGTTACTGATTGGTCGTAGAAAGTATGCGCATAGCCAAACTGCATCAAATGCGTCTACAAGAATCTGTTTCTAGCTGCCTTCAGTGCCGGATTAACAATATAGCAGATTTAGCAAATGCTACGGGCCCCGCGCTTTTGGGGGCCCCGCGCCTTTACCTTGAAAGTTTTCGTCTTTCCCTCTCAAGATCTAGCTTTTTTGACACTTTCCAACAAGGTAGAAAAGTGTTTAAGATTTCGGTTTCTCTGTCTGTCCGTCCTTGACTCGCGTGTATAGGAATTGATTTCTACGAAATTTATATATGTTATTCTTATCTGCAGTACCATGTACCCTATTGTAAAGGATCTATGTAGCATTTATTGATTTTTTTCTACAGGAGCACTCAAAATAGTCCCAATACATTGCGCTGTATGGGAAGTTATTCTTTAAAGCGTATCATCCTGCTAACTACAAGGGGTGATCAAATGAAAAGGTAAGAACGGTGGGTACAAATGTAGACTTTATTCAAAATATACACCATAGAAGCGCTTCCCTTTCAGGTGGTTTCTTCAGTGGAACCAACATATGGAAATCGCAGGGTGACATGTCCGAACTGTAGGGCGGATGGTCCAACGTCTCCCACTTGAACGGGACCAGTTCCTTGGCGAAAACGGACATTCCATTTTCTCATTGACTTGTGGGACACACAGCCTTCCCAGTATACTATCATCATCCCGAGATGAGTAGTGGCCGGTTTAACACCTTCTGCTGTCAGAAATCGGATAACGCCTCGCTGCCCCTAAATCGTCGAATTTTGCAATGTGAACACCATCCTGTCCTCACACGCACTGCCGCGTCAATTGGACGTAGTAGGGTGCTTTTTACAAGAGTTTCTGCTCTCTCCTGCGGGCCCCCGCATGTTCCTATCCACACAAAAGGCTCCAATCGCATTCCTAGATGTCTCGATACGTGCTCTTATAGCTGCATGGACAAATATGATAACGGTTAGGTTGTTGCGACGTTTGGTACCTTTTCATTTGATCACCCCTTGTAGTTGCGCTGAACCCCGACTTCAAGATAAAACTTTTTCCTCTATGACTACAAAAAGATTACAAAGTCAAGGACAAAAAGCCTAAAAACTTCTACATCGTTTGTGCGATCCGCTTGAAATTTTTCACAAGTTTGTAAAAAAATATAGAAAACAATCTGTCAATTTTAAAATCTAAAAATCCACCCGTTCCTTCATTTTTAAGCGATTTTTCGCTATTTTCAGCACCATTTCGTTTCCGAGAGTCAAAAAATTGAATCATTTGCGTGGCAAAATGACCTATTTTAAGTGAAAATGACGTCATACAAATGGGGGGATTCCAATACGTTTAAAATAATTTCTCCCGATTACACAGTTTATTATTATTTTTTCCCCCACAAATAAATCGTCTATTGGATATTCGAATGTTTATGTATACAAAACGAAAGCTTTCGACTGCGAAAAGATTCCGCGCGTTTCCAGATGAGCATGAAATTCAATTTGGGTCTGTAATAAAAATTGAATATGAACTTATTTATTTTAGGTGGATGAAAATTAAATATGTTGAATGAAAGACAAATTTCCTTAAAATGTTTTTTCTCTCGCCCGTTGTAATTGCCTTCACAAAAGGCTTTGACTTCTAGTTTTAGAGATATTCTGCTCTTTGAAATGAAACAAAATTGGATGTTATGAAGGATTACAAAATGAAGCTTTGCATCGAAAATAGTGTCTGCATAGTTAAAAGTTTTTCTATAGCACTCAAAGTAACTATAGAAACTATAGAAAAACTAAAAAGTTTTTCTATAGTTAAAAGTTTTTTTATAAGCACTCAAAATAATTTCTATACAATACGGTCAATGGCAGTTTAGAAACAGGCATCTATTTTAAGCATATAATACTATCCTACAATATGATTAGCTAATAATCCGACGACGATCGTGTGCCTCCTTCAAAATTTGAACCAAAAGCCGGCAATGTTGGCGACTTTTGCGATAAATTGCCAAATAGGGTGCGAAAAAAATGCTTTGAAAAATGAACCAAACTTGGCGATATTTTTATTATTTTACGATAAATCGAAAAAGGTAGTCACGTATTATCCCGGCGGTCATTAACGCCAAACTATTTTTTCCGCAAATTTCCTGGCAAACTGTTGTCAATCGTATTCCGAACCATCAATAATTTCATGTGTCCGGCATTTATCTTGGCGAAAAAGTTGCTCGTCTTGGCGGATCGCCTGGATAATAATGTAGTACCTCGAAAAATGTCTAATGTAATTATATTAAGCTAAGTCGATTTCTTCGGAAATTTTGAAAATTTGTTACTCGCACTTTAATTAACTGATTTATTGTATTGTGTTTTGTTAAGGGCTATCTGCCTTGGAGTATGGGGGTCTCCGACCGACGAAAATTTGTTAATGCATTAGAACCCAAAACGGGTTAACGTCCTTATGATTTCGATTATTTGTCTGTTCTGATGTCCACCCATCCAGTGTTCTAACTGCTGTGGATATACATTGATTTGTGCGAAATTTATGTTTTTTCTATGTACAGTACCACGTACCATATTGAAAATGGTGTGTGTAGCATTTATAGTTCTTTTACAGGAGAAAAAAATCCAATGTATAGCACAGTCTAAAAAACAGAACTAAAAGGGGGGTTCGGGGGGGTCTCCCCCTGTATCTGTTGATACAGGAATGACTGAATCAGCAGTCATTCTTGAAAACATATTTTAGAGATATTCGATTTTTGAAAGAAAACAAAGTTGGCATATATATTACTAAGGCTCTCAAAATGATGCTCTCCATTGAGAATAACGTCCGTATTATTAATAGTTCTACAGGAGCACTCAAAAGAATTCCCATTGCAGTCTGTGGCATTTGAGAGACACTAATACATTTCTAGCACAAGACAATGAGTATAAAATTTTTATATTCTTCAGTTAAACGCTAAAAAAAATTAATGGTCTTTTACAGGGTCTCATAAAATTGCATTTACAGTGATAATACAACATTTTTTTATCTACGAAATCTCGCCAGTTTTAACTAAAATACATAGCAGATTTTGCGCAAAAATATTTTGTATTGGAAAGTGTTTTGTAATCTATGAGCTTGGCATGATTTATCTTTCTTTATTTTTTAAGGCAACAGATAAATCTTGTAAATCTTTTTTTCTTTCGTTCTTTCTTTTTTTCTTGTCATTTTTATTTATTTATTTATTTTTTGGATAAGACAATTTCTGAAGATCTATATAGTGGAACTGTAAATCAGTTGTAGACAACTCATTGAAAGAATATATGTATAACTCGGCTGTTCGAGCCTCATCAATGGGAGACCCCCCTGAACCCCCTAATTTTTTTAGTTTCATGATTGCCATATTAAAACGATATTAATGGACTATGTCATTTTATCTCTCATCTATCGTGTATTTCACCTGGTAACCCCATGTTGAAATTTTTAGGATTGTAACCTATTTATAGAAAAATACATGTGATGCACATTCTGCAGCTAGTAAATATTGTAACAATAGATTAAAGCTGTTGTGAACTAATAGTATTTAAATAAACTGATGAAATTTTTAAACAATCATTTTATCAAATAAATGCAACCTTACGGAGCTTATAGAAATCGGTGGTTTACGTAACACATACTAACGTTTTCAGCGGACATTTATTCTTACTTTTATGTCGCGTTTTCGTAACGCATTTTCGTGTCTCATTTTTATGTCACATTTTCAAAAGGGGGTGAGCGATAAAATGACATAGTCATTAATATATTTAATGTGGCTGTTGCATGCCTGCATTATTTAGTCAACTCATTACCTAGACGAAACTGAATGAGTATTCTAAAGTCAGCAATAAGGACACACACAAGAGTATATCCAACAATACTGTGGAACAAAAACACGGTTCTCAGAAAAAAATTTCAGGGAGCATCCAAAAGGGGGGGAATAAAAGAAAGACAGAAAGAAAGGCTGTATCATTATCTTTCGTTGACTAAAAGCGAAACTCGGACAAACGGAGGAGAGGTATCCAGATCTTTGCACCAACCACCTATGGCCTTTAGAAAATGGATTCCTTACCAATAATGTTAAATTTTTTTCTTTATTTGAAGACTGAATCCAGAAATAAACAAAATATAGAAAGAAAACTAAGTGCCGAAACAAAAAAACAGACTCAGGGTCTGATCAAGGGCGGATTAAAGGGAGGGGGTCGGAGGAGGTGACCGCCCCTCCCGAGAAAAATGAAATTAATGTAAACAATCCCAACTTACTTCCATAAAATTTATATATATATATATATATATATATATATATGAATCTTCCATTCAAACCTACACCCACAAAATTGTGTTAATCCGTCAGTGGGCCGGATTATTCATTAGTCTGTAGTCCATCTGTCCCGATCACTTCAGGGACTTTTCAGTAACAAGTCGAAAGAATTTTTTAATGAAGTTGTAATCAAACTTTTCAAAATGACTCAATAGAACGGAAATATTTTTGGCTATTTCTGAAGATGTTCTCTGGAACGCGAGTTTTATCTTCTGCATTTCCCCGAGAGCTTAGATCCATAGGATTACGATTGTAGGAAAAACGCGCCCCATAATCAATAATAATCCCCCACGAAACAATAATTTTTATTTAAATATTGGACATAAAGTTATTTTGTTTTGCAGTAAATATGGGGATGGTATTTTAAACGGATATTGGGCAGCCCCAAAGTTCTTTTATTTTGCAGTAAAGGCGGGTGGCTTTGGCGAAATTCGAAGGTGTACTAGGATGTAAACCATCTTAGAAGGCTTTTGGTAGTTGGCTTGCTTTGTTTTTACTTAATTATTTATTTTACATTTTACAGTATTTAAACAAAGGCGAATTACTTTTTGAAACAATAATAATATATAGAATGTAAGTCATTTTTTTATAGTTGGGGAATCCACTATTACAATAAATTATCTTATTAATCTCGGAAATTAACCACGTTAAATATGAAAGAATTCATTTTTGGCCGGTCGAAACCACAGGTCAAGAGCGCGAATGCCAGTACGTTCGTTCAAATAAAATAATTAGAACCGAGAGGATCTTCGCACGGTCGGGGTATCCGAGAAGCCATAACCTCAGGCAAACTGAAAACAAAAAGAATTTTCGGATACTCTTGACCCACAAAGAAACTCACAAATTACTTGTTACATTTAAGATTATTATGTCTTGCAAAAACATTTGAACGTAATACGATAATGAATGTTTTATCCGAATTTTTTATTATTTATTATATAGATTATTCTATTCCTCTTATAAAGATTTTTTTGAGGAAAATATTTTATATCATTTTAACGAGGATAAGTTGAAAAGTAATGTACATATGCTTGTAGAACACTAACGAAATGACCTTTAGAAGTGTCCCAAGCGGTATGTGGAAGTAACAGTCCCCCTGTACAAGCATGTGCAGTTTAAATGCCTTCCGTGTATACAGTATATTTTGAATGGTGGAGGTATTATTGTGCTAGATCTATCTATCCTCAGTTCGATTTCTTATGAATTAACCCATTAAATAAATTAAGAGAAGTTAAAAATATGTAACCTATAATTAGTAAAGACCGTCCAGATATATAATGAAATAATTTTACAAGCATGTATTTTTATAGGGGAAAAAATAGTGTTTAAAGACACAGTTTAAAATACATATTGATTTCGAAGGTTCTAAAAATTTTACAGAAACAATTATTATTTTATGTGTGTAAACTTGTCTAGTTATATGTTTGCATATGGGAAAGGTGGGAAGTATTAGAAATTCCAAGTATATATCCATGAACATTAACATTCATTAAAAAAAACCTGAGTTGTACGAATAAATAACTTTAAATATCGCCAGTCTCACTATCTATTTACTCACTGTCTATGTCTTGCGGCATTTTTTCCGCACACTATTTTAACTCAAATTTTTTCATCTTGAATCAAGAAAATTCGTAAAAGTTGTGTTTTATTTTATTATCGCACAAAACCTACAGATTAGCTCATCCAAGGTGGAGGAAGGGCTGGGATAAACCTCTCGCAAATATAACATGTGGGACCTTTTAGTTTTGTTTACATCTAATTAGCATTAGTAATACCATTAATTAGCACTAAACATAAATTGTAATATAATTAGCACTATTTATTTTCTCACTTAATTTAACTCTATTACTTTAATGTGAGGGTGAACTCCTCCCCCTAAATATATATATATATATATATATATATATATAGGTGCGTCACTGAGCAGGGGGCCCCTTGGTAACATTTGCTACGGGCCCCGCGCTGTCTTAATCCGGCACTGGCTGCCTTAGTGTTTTAAGATATATAGATTACCTTTTAAGTTTTTCAGTATTGAGCAAGAAATGTTTAAAAGGAAATGGAATGATCTTTTCCCAGTAATGATTAAACCGGTATTCATAAAAAATAACTTTATTAGTTATCATCATCGTCTTCATTAATTACAACGTGTCGTTATTTACACTGTTATTAAAAGTTCCTGAAATAAACGATCATTGTCTTTCAGCAATGCTGCCGGACAAAACCCGTTTCTCATTTCCGGTGTCGGATAAATCGGTTAATTTCCGTTCACATGTTATCTTACGAAATGGTTTCTTTCCGTCATTTTCAGGTACAGAATCAGTTTTTTTCCCGTTATTTCCAGGCAGGAAATTCTTTTTTTCCCTATTAGAGAAAGGTATTTTCCTTTTTCTCTCTATACAAAGAAGGATTTTAAGCATTATTTAAAATTATGGAATCAGGTTTTGTATCACAATTTAAAGATATTATGACTTATGTTCTAATAAGCGACATTATTGGACAAAAACGGGTACCTACATACTTCCAAAAAATAATTTATTTACCCTAGAGCCTAGAATACAGTTTTTATACATTAAAAAATAGTCATTTTTGAAACTGATGTTCTAATTCATTCAAATACATTATAATACAAGCAAACAGAAATTGAAGCACTTTATTCATGTACTTATTTTTACACGTGAGAAAAAGCTGTCCTAGTCCAGCTTTTCCATACATGTGTGTAGATAGATGGATAAACAACGTTAACAAAATTTTTACGCACTCTTAGTTGTTAAAATATAGAATTGGTTTTTTGTAACTGCACCACTAGCTTCAATAATACTTTTTTTTTTCTTTTGGGGGGAGGTGAAGGTGGTCTGCTGGTAGAACACCAGAGTTGTTTTAAGAACTGTACATACATGTACATATAAGGTTATAAATAGTGCACATTTCAAAATATGTTTGAATTATTCGTTTTCTTTATTATCAGAGCTGTAATCCATGATTATTAGCACGAGAAAATAAATTTTAAATCAAGGCAAATACATTACATATATCTTAATACACTATACAAAACCTTTTTTTAATAAATCTTATAAATAAAAATGAAATTCTGTTTGTTTGTTTGTTTGTGGATTT